>VVHJ01000016.1:1259-26024 GCA_015107715.1 Tylochromis polylepis | reverse complement strand
TTTGTTTTTTAAGGGGGGGGGGGGGGGGGGGGGGGGGGGGGGCAGGTAGAGGCAGTAAAAAGGGCGAGAGCGTGGCAAGAGGCAGATGGCAGCCGGCGCTCACATACAGCCGAGTCTCATGAGAACTAACCGCTGAAATAGTGCTGACTCACTGCGCTCTGAAGGCCCTGAAACACACACAGTTCAACCTCCATATCTCGTGTGGGTACATGCACACAAATCTACCCCAAAAACGACAAAATCGACAGTGCGAGTTTGAGGAAAATAAGGCCACACAACGAATGGCATTTTGCTGGCATTCAATCGATCCCCGCGATCCCCTGCAGAGGGGAGTTTTACCCTCGCACATAAAGCAGACCTTCCCTTTTTCCCTGGCTTTTCTCTGCCTCTTCCTCCTGCTGCCGATTTAATTACCTTCTATATTTATCGGAGCTCAAGATGCTATTTTGGTTTCGAGACTCTTGTCACTGATATCGGGAGGCTACATTATTCAGAGTGAGAGCACTGGGGGCCATCAGACAGAGCAAGAGCACTGCTGTTAACCCTATGAAGAAGGATGTGTCGCACGATGAAACATGGCTGATTTTATGTGTGTGTGTTTATTCCCTTTTGCTCATAACATAAGGTGTGGTCTGCCTTTCTTGTGTCTCCATTTTGTGACTGCTTCATCTCTGCTTCAACCAGAGCACTGAGAGAAAGAAGACGGCTGTTTCACACAGGACACACTAACACCGTCACTGACGAGTTACCGCAGACAAAAACAAAGCTGCGTCCATCACTGTGCACACACGTGCACACACACACGCACGCACACAGCAACAAACTCAGTAGGTATAGATCGCTGTCCTCCATATTTGGTTGTGATTTATGATTGCTCTTCAGCAGAGGCCACAGTCATCTGGGAGATGATGGCCATATTGATCTGATAAACAGTTTCATTTACTGCCAAAGCCTGCCATTCATACTTGCGCGCGTGCACGCGCGCGCACACACACACACACACACACACACACACGCACAAACACACACACACACAGAGCAAAGACACATAGGTTCACAGCAGGAATAACCCAGCTTTCTGCTTCATCAATTCCTCACCTCCTCCTCCACGTCTGCTTTTCTGTTTCTCTGCTCTTCTTCTTCTCCTCCCCCCAGGCCACCTCGCCCTCTCTCCTCTGCTCTCAGCACGCTTTAACCCGTTCCTCTTCGGCCCTCGCTCTTTCTGCCAACACCTACTGTCATTCACCTGGCAGCAGATGCCACGCTCCATGGCCTCTTTGCTTCTCCTATAAGCTCCACATGGCTTCATGTTAAGCTTACGTTACGGTTTGCTGATGTTTACCAGCAAACATATGAAGACCATACGGTGAAGGTTGGGTTGAGTTTACCGTTACATGAAACAATGCACAGAATATGATGGCATATCAAAGCACATATTTTAAGTCTAGGTTACTACAAAAAAGAGGTAGTGTACCTCTAACTATAACCCTTTGCACAGGTCACACAAACACCGTAGACCTGAAGATTATCAAGATACTATATCCAATGCAGATGCATATAAGAGCACCAATGTCCTTTAACTTGCCAGTTTTCTGGTACAACATCTGCTGATGATGTCTGATTGCGCCAATTTTTGCAGCGCTGATACTAGTACAGTGTACTGAAAGCTAACAAAAAGCCGTCCTGTCTACCGCACACTCTACCCAGGCAGCACCCTCACCTAAACCAAACTAAGTATTCCCGGCATTTCTCTGTATGCACAAACGCACAACTTCACACAATGTGCCAATGTGACTTTCTGACTCTTTTGTTTGTGTGTGAAAACAATTTTAGTCACACAGACCAGCAGGCCTATTTGAACATGAAATGTATCGTCCAAGTTATGTTCACCATCAGTGTCCAGATGGACGATAAAGCAGGGGATGCTTTAGGGTGGGTCTGTCTTGCAATTTACATGTTGCTAATGTTTCACAGTCAGAGCTGCATTGTGTCCGTGGCATCTGCTTTCAAAAAGCTAGCATGGCAACCGAGAAAATGCTCAGCTCACTCGTGGCGTCAAAAACGGGACTACAAACCAAGAGGGGTTACCTGGATGGGTGTTACCTGGGGCGTATCATCAACATGCAGGGAGGTACAGATGCAGATGGAAAAGTGAGACTTGGCGAAGAAATCTACACCCAAAGAACATTCTGGAACTCAAAATACTCAGCCAACACACCAAGATCAGAATCCTCATTCCAATGTGAAATCTGTGTTGCTCTATGGTGCAGAATCAATAAGATACTGATGTTGATTAACAGCTGGCTGAGGGAAGTTTTGAAGGTCTACTGGCTCAACGAGATCTGCAATTATGACCTGTGGGGAAAAAGGTGAAGCAAGTACATGTAGAGGGAGAGATGGGAAGAAGATGATGGCGATGAACAGGACATTCACTGAAGAAACCAAGCAACAACATCACCAGGCAAGCCCTGACGTGGAAGCTCCAAGGGAGGAGAAAAAGAGGAAGGCCAAAGAATGCAATGCATAGCAAAGAGACCTGGCATCAGATTGAGACTATAACTCAAAACTGAACACTGGAGGACCCTTGTCGATGGCCTAATGTTAGGCATAAGTAATAAGTAAGTAAACCAATGGGTGACGTCAAAGTGGCGAGTACAGTACAACATAAGTACAACTTTAGTGTGTAACAATAAACAAGGCACTTTGTGAAGTCTCCAAGTGGCACCCTAACTAGTTAACCTTTATACAGTCAGAAGCTCTGAGAAGAAAGCACACCGCGGCCTCCCATTATTACCCACTGAAGCGAAGCGGAGACTCGGATATGCCTCGGCGTTTTGTAGTCTCTGTTGTTGTGCTAGTTGTTACATTCGGTGCAGAATCATCTTCTTCAGATTTACCTGACCGTCCTTTTTACTTACATGTCCACGCCTCACCAGCAGTGCAGAACCAAGACTCCTTTTAATTTAGGTCTGCCGCAACATCCCCAGTTATCACTCCCCAGTGTTTGAGCTGCTGTTTTATGAAATCTGCTTCATCTTAACCAACTTAACCCCTCTTTATGAATGCATTTCTATGTAGTTCTGCATTAACATAACAGGTTTTGCTGTCTCTGTGACAACTTGCTCTTCTCCCTGCTTCTTGAGTGGTGTTTGGAACTTCTATTCATGTTTTTTATGCACACTAAAGTCTAAAATGTTTTTTCTTTTAAATTGCATTTGTATGCAGCTGTTATCAGCAACTGATGTCACCAAAGCCCTGCATACTTCATGTGTTAAAAACTGCACATGTTCAGTCTGCGTCGCTTTCAACTGAGGCCTGCTGTGAAATGAAATAGGGACTGATCCATGATATTTTTAATTAAATTTTTTTATAACTGATGTCAGGAATTAATCCAACATTAGAAGAACTAATGTTTTCCTGAGATTCACCACCATTTAATTGGTGTGAGGGGTCAGGCTGCCTTAATTAGACCTTCTGTTATGGCTAAAATTAGTAGGAGAGTTTAAGTGTCCGATGACAGCCTAAACATTCGCGCAAGGGCTTCGATGCTCTTAAAAGAATAAAACTGCGGCATGAAACTCTGCATATATGTAAACATTCACTGAATATCCTTCATTAAAACTGGTAAAACTCCTTCATTTATTTATAAATAATGCCAAAACGAGTGGAACTGAAGAAAAACACACCACTGAGTGTACAATATATTCCCCCCACAAGCACATATACACAAGCACTAACCCATACACACACTAGAAGGCTTTCAGTTTCTAAATCAATCCCACATCCGTAGCTAATGCAGTGCTGGGCCCTCTTCAGGAAGCATTAGGCCTATTAGTCAAAGCGCGTACGCATTCCTGTGTGTGTGTGTGTGTGTGTGCAAGCCGCACATTCAGCACTAGCAGATCTCGGTGGATCCTGTGGGGTCAGCAGGTGCAACAGGGAATGAGGGACCATCTTGTTGTGTGTGCGTGTGCGCGTTCCCTCCCCTCGATATCCTCCAGGCTCTTTATCGCT
This sequence comes from Tylochromis polylepis, assembly GCA_015107715.1. NCBI lineage: Eukaryota > Metazoa > Chordata > Actinopteri > Cichliformes > Cichlidae > Tylochromis > Tylochromis polylepis. The sequence continues at coordinate 22,010 of VVHJ01000016.1, read as the reverse complement.
CTAAAATTATCTTCCATTTACTGGAAGACAGTGGACGGACAGAGAGCGAGAGAGAGAGAGAGAGAGACAGAGAAAGAGAGATGTGGACACTCTAGTTTGAATGTCTTCCTGGATCACTTATGGGCGCAGAATGAAGAGAATAACAGGCTCGCTGCTTTATCGAATAATCTAATTTCATAAGTGCAGATGAGTTAAGAAGCCAGACTGGATGGGTGGTGATGCCACAGCTAACCGGGTGAGACATTTCAGATTCACAGAATAACTCATTTGTCAGATCAGACACAGCAGGGAAGCATGAACCTACTGTAGCTACACTGAAACATCCTAGCTGCTACAACTAAGCATACTCCCCATGGAACAGCAATAACTCTGTCGCTCTTTTCACCAACAAGTTGCTAACCCCAGTGGGATTGTTAGGATTGAATTATTTTAAATACCTAAAAATGAGAGTGACAGTACACACTGCAAAGTGACTTGTGTTTTTGTTCTTCCACTGCAACTCCACAGTGAAACAAAAGGAGACGAATACTGAAGCGAACAGACTGTCAGTAACAGAGATACCTCCTTGACCTGCGTAACAAAGCGTGTATATTTGCACAGAATGATGGCCGTGGGTTTCGTTCCCTGGTCTGTTATTGCTTTAGGGAGGGATCTCCTCGCAGTCAGTATGGACAGGAGGAATGATTACAGTGACCTGAAACTGTCACTGTGTAGAGGCGTGTGAGTACTGTTAGACAGGCTTGAAAAATGTGAAACCATCCTTTAAGGAAGTTAAAGTAAGACTAAGAAGACTTCTAAGTAACAAATATAAAGGAAAATCGTTCTATGCTCTTCAAATAATAATCATATAAACTAATTCTTATTAATCTCACTAGCAAAAACCGCCCATGATTTTTGCTAGTAAGACTAGTAAAAACTTAAATTTATCTTAATCCTTATCTTATTTCTATTTGTTGTATCACTGTATATAACAACAGAATGATCAGAATTATACACATACACACACACACACAAAACCTAAACTGTAAACCTTAGGTCGTATGTATTTAACCTGTAGTTTAAGGAGACATGTAATGAACATTGTAATGTACATCTTGTTTGTAAGTCTAAATTTACACAGGCTGATCATTTAACCTCAAACCGCTGCCTTTATACCAGTGTTAACTTTGCTGACCAATAATTTTCTCTTAGTTTTTGTCAACAATCTTTTTTCTTCTTACAAATACAAGATGGAAACTAAATAAAAACTATAATGAAGTGTATTGGTGCTTTCGTCAGTAAATAAAAACCAGATGACAAAATTCCAGAGAGATGAGATCCAGTCAGAATTAATTAAGCTGTGTAGAAAGGTGGATGAGCCAATCAAAAGTAATCTTTTTGTGCAGTAAGGTTAGACATGCGCATTTAATTTGCCCCCCTGGCTTTTTTGGTGGTTTGTTTTATTTTTTGAGACAGTATGACTAGCTCAGTGTTTGTCATGAAAATGCAACAAATTGTGAAAGCTTGGGAGGAAGGGAAGAGCAGACGTACGGACACATTTCACACTTGATGTCATAGAAAATAAGATGCACTGTAAACTGTGCGAAGCAACTCTCACCGGTAAAAACACGACGAGCCTTTACACTTTGTATTTTAACTGAATCAACTCTAGATTTAGTCTGCTATGAAAAAATATAAAACGTTTAATTTAAAAACAATTTTACATAAAATTTAGCAATACTTGCCGTAGGGTTCATGCAGTTGTCAAAATGTCTTCAGCTTTACCCAAATGAACTGTCATCTGTTGACCTCTATGTCTGTGACATTTAAGGACTTTACTTCTAATCCTTCATTCCATATTTTGAGATGACTTGAACAAAATTCCATCACACAAATGTTGGCGACTGTTACGGCATATAGGACATTGAATGTGACGCATGAAATAAACACAAATGGAGCATAGAACATAACGCAGCATTCATGGGAGGGTGGGATGATATAACATGATATAGTAAAAAAATCAAAAGAATTGGGATTTATAATGAATCTTTTTTTTAAAAAAAAAACATACAGACGTTAATAATCGCTGTATGTGTGACGATGTTAGTGCAAAGTTTCGTTCAGATCAGCCCACCCATAGCATTACTGACGTATGCTATGATCATTACAGTAAGATACTGGGCCTCGTTTCACCTCTGTGCGCACACACACACACACACACACACACACACACACACACACACACACACACACACACACACACACACACACGACAAAAATAAAGAAAACAGTATAACAGGTGCCTTATAAACAAGCCATGGGCTGCAATTGAGATGCCTCGTAATCTGTTGAAATAAAGAACTGACAACAGCAGTATCTCAAAATATAACTCATCTGAAGGGAGCTCCAGTTACGCATGTGTGCAGCTTAATGTTGATTTATATAAAAAAATAAAGCAGAAGAATAAAAACATGATTACTGTGAGGATCTTAATTAAAGTGTAACATAATCTGGTTATGTAGAAAACGTGTGTCTAGCATGGGTGCTCTTTAGGGTTCACAGGAACTACAGCTACACTGAAGCTACCTGCAGCAGGCCTCCCATTAACCCCAGTTCAGATGGTTTGGATGCTGTCAGTGGCTTCATGTTGAATTAATTGAAATTCTGAAAAAAAAATAAAATAAAATATTGGTCCCTCACGAAGGAAAGCACGGATATATGCACCTAATATATCCCAGCACTGAGCTGAGTACAATTTTGATTGTGGTGCTCTGACCTTTTGAAAAATTCAAGAGCAACATGTCTCTGCTGGACTATTCCTAATGGAATGGGAATGGGAAGCCATTTCTGGAGAACCACACTATTGTTGACTTTTACATTTTTTTCTTTTCACTGTGAGGTTTTTGTAATTTGATTGAGGTGCTGTGAGAAATCTGAAAACCTCAGCAGATGAGACGTGCATGAAAATCAAACAGAAATCAGTGTCATCTGCCCCTGATTTAAAAATAAACATCAAAGTCTGTCTGTAAAAACCTGTGTCACTCCACTTGGAGGAGTCACTAAGCAAAGAGTAATCATGTTAGTCTGTGTTTTAGTGGAAACTTTCAGAGCCTGGTGATATGGCTGAATGCTGCTCTGAGGCAAATCCCAAACCAAATGCCTTTTTTTTCCCTGAGAAATATGATTTTTCAACAAGAAAAAATATCTTTCAAGCGCGCTAATTAGACTCAGCATCACAATCGAACACTCAAGATCCATCCTTGTGTGCTTTCATCCTACATGCGGACCTCCATTTCCCCTTATGACCCTCCATCAAGTGTCCTCGTACACCCTCTTCCTCTCTGTATTTGTCCCTGAAGGTTTTACCATCCTGAGCTGGATCAAGGCTCAGTAAAATCAATAGTATCATTCATGCAGCTTTGCATGACCACTTGAACATGCACAGACATGGGAGTTGCTTCACTTTTATATATATAATTAGTAAAGACTCTAAATGAGTATTGTCATTATCCCCGGATAAATGAAAGTTTCTTTACATGATCTCATGATGGACACAGGTGTTAATATCAGGAACATCCATAGTAACCCCTGTGGTGACCAGGCAGACAGGGCCAGTGCAGAGCTTGTAGATAGTCTGAGGATAGAAATAAGGATGGAGGATGGAGACAGTGGAAAACTGAGCGAGAGGAGAGGAAGAAGGAAACTAGTGCAGAAAGCGAGACAGTCAGACTGGCCATTATAAATCATATCCTCTGTTGGCGCCGGCCACGTATCCTAGCAACCAGACAGACCCTCCGCCTGTCCTCCATCCCCATCTCTTTCGTCTGCTAACAGCCTGCTCACTACTATTACCCATACTGCACTGGGCTATGGCCCATAAACTCATGGCAGAGTTTGCTTTGTGCTTACAGTTTGCTGACTGATGTAAGGAGGGTTTGTATTGAGCAAAGCTACTGGGAGCTGATCCCAACAGAGGGAGGGCAGGCTGCACACACTGCTCTCTCACTCTAATGCACACACAACATGTGACAGAAAATATTACAGTACCTTCAATCACTGTATTCTTTATGGTCTTATTCATTCAGTGATTTGCAATATAATCCACAAAAGAGCACAAAAATACAGACAGTTTTAAGAAATAGATAATAAATGGTTCGTGACAAATTACATTAAGAAACGCATACAACGTCACACACACTGTGTGGACAACAGCCATGCTGAACGTAAACTCTTTGGCTGCATTTATATAAATACAATGTTGCTAACTCTGGTATTTGTAAAACACGGTGGAGACTCTGTCATGGTTTTTGGGGCGTCACTTGACCCAGTGATGAAAATCAAAATTGATGGAATTATGAACACAGAAAAGTACAATCAGATCACTGATCAATGCAATGCAATCTGGTTGCATCTGATCGGCAACAGCTTCATGTTTCAGCATGACAATGATCCCAAACACAATGCCACTGCAGTAAAAGCATACCTGGATAGAAAGACACACAATGCAACACTATCAGCCATGGATTGGCCACCCCAGAGCTCGTACCTCAGCATTTTTGAAGCAGTGTGGGATCATCCTGACAGAGAACAGAGCAAAATCCAGTCAACATCCAAAGAACAGCTTTGAATGTCCTTCAAGAAGCCTGGAGAACTATTCCTGAAGACGACTTAAAGAAATTACCAGTAAGTTGCTTAAGAGAGTTCAGGCTGTGTTAAAGAACAAAGGTGGTCACACCAAATATTTCAAGCTCATCAGAATTGTGCCTTAGTTATTGTATTTCCATGTATGTTTACATATATTTATATAAAATACTAAATTTCTAAGCAATATATAAAGAAATGAAGGGTGGCTTAAGACTTTTGCAAAGGTCTGTAAATAACAAATCAACATTTAAATGATCCTGCATCTTGCTGGTTGTCTGATATGCATCACTGCATGAGTTAGTGATGAAATACGTGTCACTGGACTAGAGTTCAACAGTCATACACCTTGAAATTCCCCTGCGTAATCCTGCCTTTTTTTAATTTTCATTTTGAAGGATTGTTTTCAAAACATCTGCATCCTGACATTCACCTGCTGTTCAAACACTCTGTTTGACAGGGGCAGCCAATCAGAAAAAAATTGGCATAACTGTAATAAGCTAAAACAGTTTATTGCAGACAGAAGATGAACTGTAAGTCTGTAACTCTAGTAGAGTCCACCAATAAAAAAAGAAAAAGCTGGGAAAGAGCAGAATAGCGCTCCTTTAGTATGTAACCTGGTATTGTATCTTACTGGGACATCATTTAGCCTTTGTTTAAAGACCTTTGTGCTTTGCTCTTTTGTGTAAAAATTTCTTTCTAACAGGAAATGATGCCACACATGTAAAGACGGACTTTAACCTGACAGTCACAAGGTCAACTGCAACTGAACAAAAAAAACAAAAACAATCAGAATGATTCCTTTTATGTTGCTTTCAAAGATTTTTTTCACACGTGTCTCAGCACAAAATATATTACAGTAGTTAGCAACACTTTGGTGTTTTTCCTTTTTTTGTACATTGTATTTTGGGACAATAGCGTACCTCTACAGCACACACTTCTTTATGCTTTAAGCACTCTCTTTTGGGGAAGTACACTTAATTGTATGCCCTTTTCAGTATAAACAAATACTCAAAACCTGCTTAGCATTACAATGTAATATTGATTGGGGACTCAGCTTCAGCATGCCTGACTCTTGTGGTTACTTGTCATCTAAATGCAGTGTTTTGGGATTTTTTTTAGCAATATTTTTGTCAGGTTATTTAAATAATGGGTGGAAACTGGTGGAATTTTTTTGCTAAAACTTAACTGACATACAAAATAAAACCTGACTTAAAGACACATCTAAATATCAGTGTAATGATCTCTGGGAAACTGTCTAAATCTGATGCATCCACTTTGAGATGTCACAATAAAGTACGCACACCTGCAGGCACGGTCTCTCAGATTACAGCGATTTTACACTGAACTGTAAAGGTTTTGCTATGTTTTCTGAAATTTCCTCCTGATTGTCCCAGGACTGGTGAGACTGAACAGACTCTTTGTTTAAGTCAATCTGGTGCCAGACCACGGGTTACTGATTTTGATCCTCAGATAAAACAAAAGGCTCTTGCTAGCATGACTAGCACTTGGCTGTGATACACGATGAGCAGGCCGGCTCTCTGCTGCAGCTTTATGCAGTCTCCTCACTAAAAGCTTCACCCAGTTACTGGTCTCCAGACAGTTACGGGCTTACCTCTGCTCTTTGGGCTTGGCTACTGCCTCATTGTCTACTGGCTTATGAAATTCTGAGTACTCAGCAGAGTGAACGGACAGTAACACACAGGGAGAATGAGTGTGCGCATCTATGGGAGCAAAGGAAATGAAGCACTCAGGAACCACTCAGTCAACCCATAGTCTGAGAGCAATCACAAGTGGGTGGTATGAGTGGAAAATTGTGTTTGAGGAATGAAGGACAAAGTTGCCAGAAAGTGTGTGTCTAAATATGCATGTGTGTGTAAAGGAAGTACGCCACCTTGTGGACCAGGATTGACAGGAATCTCCTGCTATTGTCTACCTGTGAGAGAGAAAATGAAAGCACAGGGAGTCAAATGTTGATTTTTCCTTATATAATGTACTGTATTAAATATGGGCAATTTGCTGGTGGGGGATCAGGGGTGGATTTCCATTCTTTGGTCTATATATCTTTGCCTCAGGCTGCTTAAACAACAGCTAAACCTAAACTAAAATTACTTTAGCGCTGAAACGCTACACTGCAAACAAGGCTAAAATAAGAAATCAGCTTGCACTGAAAATAAAGACGACAATGTCTAGGGACCAAATACACTTCGATCCATGAGAGAAAAGAAATGAAAAAAATCCAGAGCAGAGGACAGAAGTCGATCAGCAAAGCAAACTGTTTTCTTATTCTGATACGTAGGAAAATACTGTAGCAACCAACTTATTTATTCATTTTACTGGTGATGGCATGTTGGACTGTTGTATTTTAAGATTTATGTTAAATGTTGAAGTGGTACGCGTGGATAAATGGTGCTACGGTAAATAAAGATTTGACATGTTAAAATAGTATTTAACCTTTTCCATTGTGCTTGACTGTGTGAACGAAAGGCCAGTCACACAGGACTAGAGACCGCTCCATGACCATGTGGCAACTGCTGGTTGTGAGGGAAAAATGTCCATTCTTCAACTGGTTAGTGACTGGTTCCTGGAAGTTGCTGGCTGTTGTTGTTAAAACTGCACTCACAGGCCTAGAGACCAGTCAGTGACCCTCCTGGCAACCACTGTCGCTAGATGAAATCAGACACAAAGAAGATGTTGCACCAAAAAACCTTTTGGAATTGCTTTGGTCTCTAGCAGATTGATGCAGTCACCTGTAGTTTGCCTTGGCTGATTGAGAGCCACACCCGTTTTCACACCTGGGCTCATGTGATTAGGTAGAGGATCAACAGGGGGTCTATGACCCTCTTGGGGGACACTCCCATAGGCTTTAAATCTGGGACTCTCCACTATTTGCTCTTCTGAAGAAGCTTCTCGGATGAGAGGTGAAACGTCTTCAAGAAAATAAAAGAAGTCCAGACGCTTTTCTTTCCAAGCTCCTTAGACTATCATGACCTGGATGACTGAGAACCTTCACAGACATACAGGCTGAACAAGTTAAAACCAGGGTGGGAGCTGTCCTTGATAATGTTTGTTGCCCTGTTGAGGCATCGGGAGGAATAAACGTCCATCAGGGAGGGGAGAGGGCAGCTGATGATCTTCTGTGCTGCCTTGACTACTCTCTGAAGCCTCACTCTATCTGCTTTAGTGCAGCTGCCGTACCATACTGTGATGCAGTATGTCAGCAGGCTCTCAATGGACGCGCGGTAGAAGGTCAGCAGCAGGTTGGAGTTCAGTTTGTACTTCCTGAGGACCCTCAGGAAGTGCAGTCGCTGTTGGGCCTTCTTGATGACCGCTGTGATGTTGTCTGTCCAGGAGATGTAGCGGAGATGAGGACACCAAGGAACCGAAAGGTGTGGACCCCTCTCCACACACTCCCCGTTGATGTATAGGGGGGTTAGGTCAGTGCTGTGCCTCCTGAAGTCGACAATGACCTCTTTGGTTTTCTTGGTGTTCAGTGCCAGGTTGTTCTCAGAGCACCATGCAGCCCACTTCAGGACTTCCTCTCTGGAGGCCGGAAACCAGAAACAGAAAACGTTTGCTTTCAAAGTAAAAGTTGCGCCTTTTGAAAAGTGTTGGGTGTGGATCTGAGGCACAACTTTTACTTAAAAGGTCAACCTTTTCAGTCTCTCTTGGACTTTTCACAGCTTGACTAAAGCTCGGAAAGTAGTTTGCAAGTGTTTGCAGACAAGTTGGCGTCCTGCATGCAAACTACGGGTAACTGTGTTAACCTTACAGTGACCAAAGCATTTACAAGGAGGTTTTAGGTGCAGCACCCTTTTTGCAAGTGATTTCCCACAGTGACACCCACTTATCTCCAGGAACCACTCACCAACCTTTTAGGGAAGCTACAGTTTTTCTCTAGTGACCAGTGGCTGTATCACATCCAATATAGTGGATAACTCTTGAGCTACGTCCACATGACATTATGCGAGAAAACTGAGATACCTGAATTATTTTCATTTTTAAAAACTGGTTTTGTATCATTCAGTATTAATGGTGATGGTGGTTTAGCTTACTGGGATGAACAGGCGACCATATGCTGCATGACTGAGAGCAGTCGGCCCGGGTTCAAATCCGTCCTGTGGCCCTTTGCTGCATGTCCTCCCCTCTCTCACGCCGCATTCCTGTCACTGTACACTTTCAAATAAAGCCGTAAAAAGGCCAAAAAAAAGACAAAATTATTATTCACTATTAATGGTGCCCTCGCAGATGTGCGAGTTACCATGTCATGTGCACCAATGCTGCTTCTATACCGTCATGTTGATATCTGTTTGATCATTTTTTTATGTCTCTTTTTTAAGAGACATAAAAAAAAGACTAGGTAGGTATTTAAGACTAGGTATTCTAGTCTTAACTTTCATTTATGACTGTATTCACAAATTGTGCTTTAGAGGTGTTCCTGAGCCTCTGCAGTGATTTCACCTGTAGAATAATAGTGCTAGCTGAGGAGCTGAAGATAACAGTCATTCAGTATGGATGTTAAGGCTGATCCTTTGCTGGCATAGACCGCTCCTGAATCCTTGAATGATATAACGTACTGTAAATAATTAAATCCTTTGCCGTTTTACATCCAGAAACTTTTGAGTCTTGTCCCTCAGTTATCTTAACATGTGAAAGACTCAGCCTCTCTAGGACACTCTTTTTAAAACCAATTATGTTACTGACTTACTTCTAATCAAACTAATTAGTTGGAGATGGTATCGCACATATTTTTCAGTCTTTTTGTTGTCCCTTCAGAACTCTTTACTTACATTTTACTCAACATCCGATAACATTTTACCAAATTCATTAGCAGACTGGCACCCGATGAGGCTTTGCAAAAAACACAAATAACCTTTAAATGTTTAGCTAGAACACACTAACTGCGGGATAATTTCTTGAAGGATACTCATGAGCTTTTCAAGGTTAGCACGCCTATGAATCCATAACGCCGTCCCTTTAAGAATTAATGAGAATCACAGTAAGAGTAGAAAAGATAGTAAAGGGACTATTCCTACAGAAAACATAATCATACTTTACAGTCACATCCTTGAAGATAATGAACTTTCATGTAATCTGCCTCATCTTAAATTATACTAAGAAAAAGGATTAGAAAAAAGTTTGATAGAGATCCAACGTGACTAGTTCTCTGTCCATTTTAGCCTGCATGTAAGATTTAAAGGGGAAAGAATGTCCTTGGGTTTGTCACTACACTACCTAATGTATTTAAATTTCATATACACAAAAAAAAAGCCTCTGGCTGAAAAGGGGCCTGCTGTTTCATGTATTTTAATTAAACTGCATTTACAGGATTACTTTTGTCATAGTAGCCATAATGCAGATAATAGCTTAATATTTAAAACAGGCTTTAAACTGTTGCTTCTAGAAAAAAAAAATTACAACCCAACATAATCACATATAAGAATTATGCAAGTGGCAGTGTCATAAACTTTTAGGGAGACAATACATATTTTTGGAAGTGTATGTAATTAAGGTAAACAGTTACTCTTGTGCAGGCATCTCATTAGCCGCAACTTATGTTAATTAGCATGCCAAAGCTAGCTCTAACAAAATCCCAGTGCTGCTAGCAACTCTAAAACTTTAAACTTTAAAAACGTTTCTTCGTTGGTTTATGCGTTTTGTAGCCTATATTATTTCTGTTGTATTAAACTATAGGAGGCTAGCTGTACAAAAGCAGCACATTAACAATATAAGTTACACAAAGAGTCAAGAAGGTGACGTAGCCAACCTGAGTACAGAGGTTCAAATCATGATGATACCTTCAGGACAGTTGGAAAAAACAAACATTGAGCGCTGAAAATCACCAACTCCACAATGAACCAAAGAATTAAATGAGTGGAGAGATAACCGACCTTTAACTTATTTTGAAATGTACAGCATTCTAAATAAAAAATATCTAGTTAGTATGTTAGGCAGCTATTCTTATTTTCGTCCGAATGTACCTGAACGCAGCACCACAAATTCTTGACCGTAGTTTTTCCACAGGGTCGTAAGCTCGGGAGGACACCCACACAGCAGGCTACGCAATGCGAAGGATGGCGGAGGAGATACAACCTGCCAAAGAGCAGAGGTGAGTTGTTTTCGTGTCTTTCTTTCTTCTTCGTGTTGGACATGCTAGTTTTTGTCTTGGTTTTGTTTTGTTTTTTCTTAGCGTGAATGTTGTCCGTTTGTGCGACAACAAACACAACTTTGTTCTCTCCGTGTGAACTAGCAGTCACAGGTAGATTTAACAAATAGACCCCTCCACGCCAAACAGAGGAAAACGGTGTCATGTTAATATACAGGCCACCCGCTTGCTGGCAAACGTTCAAAGTGAATATTTTTCGAGTGCGAATCTTCTTGTTAATTCTGGCTACTGTGTGAGTGACTTCCTATACAAAACTTTATTCTAAAAGATTACTTTTTAATCTTATCTGCGTCTGCCTTTGCCCTCCAAATGTTAAAATCGTGGTTATTCAGAATGCATTAAGTCACAATAGGAATTCCCAAATTTGTTGACATATTTTGTTAAAGACATTTGACCATAAATGACCCCAAAATGCACAACAAAGACATGTTTGGGCTTCTTTCTGGACATTGATTGCATGTTGTTGTCAAGTGCTGCATACTGGCAGCACTGACAACAAAAATATCATATAGCCAAAGGTCAGTTTATAGTTGGGTTTGCATGTGCTTTATGTGTCCTGCGTGCCTGTTTTTGTGTATCCTTTCTCTCTGAGTCACAGCTCCTGGATATTAAGTTGGCTTCCCTCCTGGTGTCCCACTTCTCCTTCTCAGCTGAAAGACGCCGAGGAAAAGATCCTCAAGAGTGAGTGTGTCTGATGGAGCTGTTTCCAATCTGTAGTTTATGTGTTTCATAAGGTCAGTGTTAAAACAGTTTCTCTATCCCTGCCCTATAATCTTTCCCACCTGCCGCAGCTGTGAAGCGGCCTTTCTCCAGGCAGTATGTTCGGATATCGAGCGGCAACTACCTGTGGACCTTAGCTTTCTCCACTCAGCAGCAGCAGTCAGCAGCTCCATGTGTCCCACAGCCCCCAACCCAGCCCACCACTCCTTTGGTTCTGCTGCACGGCTTCGGAGGTGGAGTCGCCCTCTGGGCGCTCAACCTGGATTCTCTCTCCAGCAGTGGACCAGTCTACGCTCTAGACTTGCTGGGCTTTGGCAGGAGCAGTCATCCCCAGTTCAGCACCGACACCAAGGAAGCTGAGGATCAGTTTGTGACAGCCCTGGAGGAGTGGAGGGAGAAGGTGGGGCTACAGGAGATGGTACTGCTGGGACACAACCTCGGAGGATACCTGTCTGCAGCCTACACACTGAAATATCCACAAAGGTACTATTTGTGTGTGTGTGTGTGTGTGTGTGTGTGTGTGCACACGCACGCGGGCGTGTGTGCAGGTGAGAGACACAGTGCCAGGTGATTTTCTAGTTAAGTCATCTCTACATGGGTTCTGCTGGTTTGAGATGTAGTTTGATGATAGAAAATATAAGTTTCAAAGACACTGGAGTTGTGAGGGGACCTAATGTGCTCATTTCCCGCTTTGTTTTTTAATTTTTTGGACTCATGCGGAGTGGCTTTGCATGATTCACAGATCAAATTAATACTTATTTGTCTCATACAGCCTCTCAGTTGATCCAGTGTCTTCTAAATATTTAATAGACTTGATATTTCATATGGTTTAATATTTGTGTCCGTTAGTAACTTAGTGCCCCTGCCTTTTAAAACTGTTAGAGACCATGAAGGAGTTGTAGTCACACTTTATACTTGTTTTTATGTACATTTTTTTTTGCACCATTTGCAAAATAAACTACAAGCCCATATGAAAAAAAAGAAGTAAATATGTGCAGTTTTAATTGAATTTCTACATTTTAGTTTGTATATTTGATCAGGTAACTGCATGCGTGTGTATGCAGGGTGAAGCATCTGCTGCTGGTGGAGCCGTGGGGATTCCCAGCACGTCCAGAGAACCCCAACCACAACTCCATCCCAATGTGGATCAGAGCAATTGGTGCCATCATGAGCCCCTTCAACCCTCTGGCTGGTCTCAGATTGGCTGGACCGCTAGGTTAGCACACACAAACACACATTTGTACAGAAATATTTGTTTCTCTTATGCGCCTGTGTGTCTTGAATGTTTTTAATTTCTAAGTGACATATAATTATCAGCAGCGATGGGGTTGGCTTAGAATGTCCCAGTTATCTAAACCATGTTATACTGCTGTTCTTGCATCATTTTAAAATTAATCCCCCAGGAAAGAAAATCGTTCCTATAAAAACTGTTGGCTTTAAAAAAATTTAAAAAACTGTTTTAAATGCTTCCATCCACCCATGTCTTTATGCGTACATGAGGTCTGGTCATATCGGTAGAAGGCTACGGATTGCCAGATGTTCTTCTTGCCAGCAGTGTTTTCCAATTCTCACAGGGAATTCTGAGACCGTTCCAGGCCAGATGAGATGTATAGTCTTAACTTTCGAGTTCTGGGTCTATCCCAGTGTCTTCTGGCTCTGAACGCCCCAAAAACCTCCAAAGGAAGGTGTCCAGGAGGCATCCTAATCTAAATACACATATACCTTCCTTCTTCCAGGCTGGAGGAACAGTGAAATTCCTAACAGTAATTACTCTGGAAGAGTCAAAGAACAAAAAATATGAGGATAAAATTGGACATAACTCCACCTTAAATGCCTTTTGATTAATTCTGTGGCAAAAAATTGCTCTCTCTGAGTCAGGGGAGCGGTAACGCACCGAACATCAAACGTCTGCTTAAGGTGCCATTGTTCTATTCAAAGGTCAAATTGAAACTAAATCTCCTTCTTTATTTATTTATTTTTTTGTACGTCTCTTTTAGGCCCGATGCTCGTCCAGACCATCAGGTCAGACTTCAAGCAGAAATACTCCTCTGTGTTCAGTGATTACACTGTGTGTGACTACATCTATCATCTGAATGCCCAGACTCCGAGGTGACGAACATTTTAAACCATCCATACACAAATATGTCCATTCTCAGAAGATCTTAGGAGCTTGTGCATTTTTCTTTTTCTTTTTTTTCATTTCAGTGGAGAGACGGCCTTTAAGAACATGACCATTCCCTACGGCTGGGCTAAGAGGCCCATGCTAGACAGGATCGGCCAGATCCAGGCCGAAATTCCCATTTCTTTCATTTATGGATCCCGCTCCAGTATTGACAGCCACTCTGGATATGCATTCAAGAAAACCAGGCCAGATGTGGAAATCCGAGTAGGTTCTCTATTTTACATTTTGCACCTTTAACTTTGTCAGTACAAGCTTCAAAAGACAAAGCTGTTCTGTTTGAGTGAATCCAAAATTATGTCAATGTTGTATTTTGAGATCTAAAAAAATTTTGTTTCTGTGATAAATATGTAATGTAGGGAATGCACCAATTTTAATTTATAAGAAAGATTTTAAGCATTTTTAGTGCATAAATCTGCCTGTATGTATGTCAGTATGGCTAACAGTCCCTAAAGCCTCACTTAAATTTTACTTGCCTTGTGGAACGATGGCACCTTTATCTCAAAACTATTTCACCTCCACTGTGTGTGCGCTTGTCAGGTGATCAGAGGAGCGGGCCATTATGTTTTCGCAGACCAGCCAGAGGACTTCAACCAGACAGTGCTTCAGATTCTCACCAGGACGGAGGACAAATGGAAAGGGGAAGGAACAGAGCAGTGAGAAAACACACAGGAGAGCCCAGAGCAGTGTTATACTGTAAGACTCTTCATCAGTGCTGAATTGAGGATTCATCATTCCACAGTCTAATACTCCATAAGGCCCAGGGTCTCACAGGTTTATTTATCCTGCCTCGTGTCTATAAATATTTGTAAATAATTGTGAAATGCAGCCAGCATTGCATTTGTTGCTAAATGTTTTTGAGATTGTGGTAAGCGGAGCTGGGTCTAACATTTCTTAGAACCTGTTGGGAAACTCTTCTCTATAAAAATGAAGAAATGGCACCTCAAGGGAATTAGTTGTTTTCTGTATGGATCTAGAAAAAGTACACAGGCTGTTCCTTTTCTGACCCCTCACCCGCTCTGTGAGAGATATGAGGGAGAAGTAAGTGGGGCAAAGGGCTGGATGGGATCTTTTTTTAGGAAATCTTTTCACTTCTAAGAAGAGCCTCTGTGACTGTGTGGAAAGTGGCCAGCAGATGGCAGCACTGTAACAGCCTGCGTGCATCACCACCTCTCTGTTTTGCACACTAGTGCCAGCGAATCCCACACAAAGTAGCCTCACATGCATATTGAGTTGAGTGACCCACTCAGGAGACCTGGACAGTGATGCTCTAAGAGCAGTACGGCACTCGACTTGCTGCTAAGTCACAACTGCAGTGACAGAATAGGGTCAGAGATGTGTGCTGGACTAAAAATAGGACTTCTGTTCAAAGAGGCATCAGCATGAGGGAAACATGTTACTGTGAGACATTAATTTTGTGAATGTGTGAGTGTGCAAAATTACTATTATCTGCCCTTTTGCTGCTGAATTTCCGGTCGCATTGTACACTCCATTAAAATCAATTTTTAACCTTGTTTATTGTATAACTCAGTAAATTGGAGAAAGCAAAGCTTCATCTTGTTTTGGAAATTTCTGCATCAAAATAAATACTACACAATTCAAAATACACACATCAGCCACAACAGTAAAACCACTGACAGGTGCAGTGACAACACTGATTATTTCAGTTTGCCTGGAAACCTTAGGTCCTGGTATATATTTAACCTGCCAAAACACTGCTGCAGACCCAGCATCCTACCCCCTCCACACCAGCTATGGCAAAGAGATATTCTCCCCAGCAGGAAAATACACCCTGCTGCACCTTAAGAAGTATTCAGGAAATGCATTGAGAACTTTTTCTCTCAATAATACAGAGAAAACCCCAATAATCTGATGATCTTATGAGCAAGCACTTGGCAACAGTGGGAAGGAAAAACTCCCTTTTAACAGGAAGAAACCTGCAGCAGAACCAGGCTCAGGGAGGAGCAGCCATCTGCCACCACCAGTTATTATCTTTTCAGATAATATGGTACTATGAAGATAAGATGATGTCTGGTTATTCAAGATTTTTTATGCAAGGAGAAAGATTTTAAATTCAATTCTGGATTTAACAGAGACCAGGTCATATGAGAGAAAGATAGTCTCTCTTTCTCGTCCCTTTTAGTACTCCTCACTCTTCAGGGAGCTTTTGGGACGACCTGATAACAAGGACGTACAAACATTGAATTTAGAAGTAAGAAATGCATTGACTAGTTTTCAGCATCACCCTGAGACAGAATGCTCCTAATTTGGGTGATATGTATCAGATGAAAAGGCCGGTTCATAAAGGCTTTTTTAACATGGAAATTAAAGTATAAAGAATTCAAGATTTCCCCAAACTCCACAGTTCTGATTGAGCATTAGTGGGGTGTGCAAAGATGATTCATGGAGGCTCCATCTACCATCCCACAGAGGTCTGGTGTCCGTTCCCTGATGAGTCAGGGTTGCTTTAGTGACCCTGTATCTTTGATTAGAAGCTAAATGTAAAGTATAGCCCGAGTTTCGATTACAAGAAAACTTTAATTTTGTAGCAGTGTGCTGAAGGTGAAAGTTGGCACTGAAGGTTGCAGTTCACTAAACCGAGCAGGAGATCATTTGAATGTTATTTCTGAGCTTTGAGCACCATGGCCTTTACCGATGCAACCCCTCTGTTAGCACTGCCCGTCTCCATCATTACTAAGACATCAACCCGGCCCACCCGAACTGTCTCCTGGCAACAGGGTAGCCACGGAGACAGAGTCGTTTAGATTGTGAAACTGCAGGAAGCGATTCTGTGGTTGGATGTGGTGATTATGGGTTGTTTGTTTTTCTTGAAGACGTCGGTTGGTTCATCATCAAGGAAGTGAAGACCGTTCAGCAGGGGCTCCACATGCACTGCTTTTTTTTCAGGGGACACACAAACACACACACACAATGAGCACAGACCACTGTCCTCACTTGCTTAATAGACCTGGAGGCTTACTCATCGTGTCTCTCTCTTTCTCTGTCACCCACTCAGTCACATGGACATGAAATCATTTCATTACAAAAAAGGGAAACAAGTGAGAGAAGTGACAGGAGCTTTCATACTGGGTTTGGATATAATTGAAAGCCTGAGGGCCTGAAATAACTGCACATAAAAGGTGTGCGCCTACAGAAGCGCACACTGTGGCACTGCTGCCGCCAGCCATCGGCTCTCGGTGTCGCTTTAATCAGCAGAAACACACACAGGTTGGGGCTGCCAAAGCATCTGGAAAATTGGTGTCTCATTTATTTACAAGACTGCAGTAATGTTGCATATTATTCAGACTACTTCCGGGTCGCACAGCTGTAAGTTTGCTCAATGCTCGAACAGTTTTCTGCATACATTTCTTTTTTTTTATATGGAATTAATCCATCAGACAGTTTTCCAGGATGATTGTTTTTAAAGTCCAAAACATCTGCTTAGCTAAATGCATCCATCATCACTTTGACAGACAATTAAGTTAATTTTTCATGTGGCAATCAAACAATGTAATTAGATGCATGCATCATTCACAGGCAGCTCCACTCCCCTCCAAACAATCCGAACAATAATAGTTTGCCCATCGGTGACTGATGATATTTACAGTCTGGGCATTTATTTTTAGCCACAGAAGTAGCAGCCAGACAGACATTTGCACAACAGAAAAGATTCTGTGGAGTGAAATCAGTGTAGAATAAAAAAAGTAATATCTTCCTTTCTTTCTATCTGTCTATCTAGGGAGTTGAAATGTCAAAGATCTGAAGGGTACTCTGAATTTTCCCAGAACTCCATAATGTTCTCAGTCTTTATGCAGCGAGAGCACTTCACAGCACATCACGGCTCTCACGTTACATGGAAAGCGCCAGAGCCTAATGATCTCAGCACTTAAATTCTGACTGAGCGCTTCAGGAAAGACTAACAGAGCCAGAGCCCCGAGTTTGCCATCTGGATGGTTGTTCTCTGCACCCGCATGGCACAAAAGCTGGTGATGTGATGGCTTCTCTTCATCTCGCAGAAGGACTGAATAGAATCCAAAGAGGCATTAAAACTTTTTATATTAAGGATCATCAGCAGTGACATCACTGGGACTGCTGCTGAAGTAGCAGTGCTACTGATTCATAAAATCCTGTAGAGGTGGTAATTTATCTCCCTTCACTGAAACTATTGATCCTGCAGAACTAAATCTGGACTTGGAGCTACTTCCTGTCACCAAGCAAATTTCCACACTCATCCCAGCTGCTGGTTTACTTTGATTTTAAACCACAGCTGGGCTTTCTTTACCCACATATATATGCATAACCCATGGTTATTATCATATATTAAATAATAATAATACTTAATTATACATTGATTATTTATAACCCCATATCAAAGCTGTAAACATATATATATATTAATTTGGATCACTCTGTCACTCTGCTTCTCTGTAGTGGATTAAGGAGAGGGACATTATCACAATACACCCCTGACCTAACCTGCCATCCTGCGCAGATTGGTGGAGCAACAGTGGTACTCCTTTTAGGCCACTCCCCTGATAAATAACAGTAAATCACATACTGCAGAGGGCTTTACACTGGTCATTGCTCGCTTTATTAGGTACACCGTGCTACAGTCAGCAGGTTGGACTCCCCTTTTGGCTTGAGAACAGATTCAACAAGGTGCTGGAAACATTCCTTAGAGATTTTGGTCCATGTTGAAATGTTAGTATCATGTCAAAGGTGTGTGTCAAAGGATTGAGATCTGGTGACTGTAGAGGCCTTTAAGTACAGTGAACTCACTGTCATGTTCAGGAAACCAGTTTGAGATGATCTGAGCTTTGAGACATGGTGTGTTATCCTGCTGGAAACAGCCATCAGAACATGGTCAGCCACAATAATGGGTAGACTGTGGTGTATAAATGATGCTTAGTTGATACTAAAGGGCCCAGAGTGTGTCAAGAAAATATCCCCCACACCATTAACCAACCATCAGCAGCCTGAACCTTTGATATGGGGTGGGATGGCTCCATGTTTTCAAGTGATTTACTTCAAATTCTGACCCTACTTTCTAAATGTGGCAGTAGAACTCGAGACTCATCAGACTAGGCAATGATTTTCCAATCTTCTATTGTCCAATTTTGGTGAACCAGTGCAAATTGTGGCCTCAGATTCCTGTTCTTAGCTGACAGGAGAGGAAGGCTGCCAACCTTAAAGTTATTTGAGTTACTGCTGCCTTCCAATCAGCTTGAAGCAGTCTGCCCATTCTCCTCACCTCTGACATCAACAAGGCATTTTCACCCAGAGAACTGCTGCTCACTGGATATTTTCTCTTTTTCAGACCATGCTCTGAAAACTGCAGTAGATCAGCAGTTTTTGAAATACTCAGACTGACCCGTCTGGCATCAACAACAAAACTATGTTCAAAGTCATCTTTCTTTCCCATTCTGATGTTCAGTTTGATGTTTAGCAATGACAATGGCAATTTTATTTATATACATTTTATTAAACTCAGTGTGTTTAACACAGAAGATAAAAACCAATGCAGGTGTACAGTGTCCTTAGGCAGTGAAAGGGCAAAATAAAACTTTGAAAAGTAGTAAAATAGAAGTTAACATAAACACTCATAGTATTGAGTGTAGGTCTGTGAGATCAAAACTGGCTTTTGAGTCATCTTGACCGTGTCTACATGTCTAAACTGCTGACATGTGATTGGCTTTAGATATTAGGTGAATTAAATATTTGCATTTATGACTGGGTGAACAGGTATGCCTAACACCGTGGGAAGTAAGTGTACATACACTATAAAATACCCTTGACTTCTATAAGGGGGCTGATTATGCCCAATTCCAGTTTGATGTTTTTATACTTTGACCCTAGTGGAGTAGTTTTGCCTGATACCTGGTTCAAACACAGCTTTCTTCTGATTGACAGTAGGTGGGTGGGGCCTCTGTGCTCACAGTGAGAGCTGAGTGAATAAGATGACCATATTAGGGATATTCCCTCTTACTGATGTCATACAGAGTCACGTAAGCAATGTACCTATCTGAAATGGCCTGTGTTCCTGCCACATGTGCCCAGCTTCCCACGGAGACAGGCACTTGCTGAGCTTTGAAGGATCACGGGGGAATCTCAAAACACAGAAATAGAACAACAGCGCAGGAGTGATCATGTATGGTGAATATTTGGAAAAGCAGATATATGGAAGTCAGAAGGTGCCACGGTCGTGGGGCAGATGAACTGTTTAAACCTTTTAGAATAAAGCATGACTTGTTAAAAGCTATTTGAGAGGTCACTAAGACTAAAAAAAGTGTTTTAAATCCTAGAAAATAAAATATAGCTGCTCTCTGAAACATAAATTAAGGATTTATCATGCAAAGTCAGGCAGACTATTTAAGCATTGTAAATCAACCTATAGTTTAAACTTTGGCATAGATTTTGACCTGAGCCACACTGTGAAGGCGTGAAATATGAACAGTGTAGTATGTAAGGGTTTATAGTGCACTTGTCAACTGATGCAAGAAAAGTTTAAATCTCTTTAAAGCAATTTCGTTTTAAATGAATGCTTTGATGAAAAAACAGTTTTTAACTCTTCTATACCTTTTTAGTTTTAGAGAGCATTTCACCATCTTTCAGTCACACTGCTCTCATTTGTCTCTTCACTGTCCACAGACAGGCAACTGTCTTCAATAAAGATCTAAAATCAAGTCGACAACTGCAACAAATGGCAGGGTTATCATTTATCATTTAAAGTATCCTTTGGAGTTGGTTAGTTTTTCAGTGGCAAGTTGCATGCAGTGTCCTCCGGTGTTTCTCTGTCAGATCAGCCTTTGCTTGTCACATCCACTTCCAAAGCAGGAATGGTCAAAATGCAGAGCTTGAGGCCTCATATGATTGTTGGCTTTTCTCTGTATCTATTATTGTACGATCTACTGTACAAATATTAAGCGCCTTGAGGCGACTATTGTTGTGATTTGGCGCTATATAAATAAAATTGAATTGAATTGAATTGAATTGAAAATGAGTCCACAACCAATAGGTAACACTGGAGTGGCTACAGCCATCTTTTATACACAGTCTATGAATTTGC
>VVHJ01000012.1:0-41315 GCA_015107715.1 Tylochromis polylepis | reverse complement strand
GAGTAGAAAAGAATTATATAAGACCACATATATACACATATACATTTTAATTTAAAGATGACAAAAATAGCTCTTTCAAACTATATATGACTAACATTTCTACATGCAGAGTTTCATCATCTCTTTATCATTATGTCTTTTTCCTCCTTTTCTTCATCTGCCTCCTCCACTGCTGCTTTCTCCACCCTTATTTCCACCTTATCCTCTTCACCTCAAGCCTCATCTGACGACAAGGGGTCACCTATGATGGCACTGGTTTTCCTGAGACAGGAGGATCTGGGATGGTCTCCAGGGGTGGCAGAGGGCAGCCAATGATTTTTTGGGTGGTGTTAATTGCCCTCTGCACAGCCTTCTTATTCTCAGTAGTCTGGCCCTGTGTACAAAACACCCCGGCAGTAGGAGAGCACTGAGGAGGGCCAGAAGGCCAGCAGCAGCTTCTGGTCTAGGTTATTCTTCCTCAGGACACAGAGGAAATGCAGCCACTCCTGGGCCTTCTTTACCAGTGTGTTTGTGTTGTGGGTCCAGGTGAGATAGGTGGAGATGTGGGTGCCCAGAAACCTGAAGGTGGAGACAGATTCCACCCATTCTCCATTTATAATGAGAAGGGGATGGACCCGTCTGTGCCTCCTGAAGTCCATTATGTGCTCTTTTGTTTTAAGGACGTTCAGCTTCAGGTTATTTTCTGAGCACCAGAGAGACAAATTCTCTACCTCCGCTCTGTACGACAACATGCATTACAGATGAATGGCGGCCAGAGTTGTTTGTAGCTAGTATTATGCATTTGAATTGGGAGGGGTTATTAAACAAAATTCAGGCGACTGCAAACTACTGACAGTCAGTCATATTACTAGATTTATTTGACCAACTGTCAAACCCTATAAATTTTCAGTTTTGAGTTTGCTTCATATTTTGTGTTCGCACTCATAGGCGGTATTTTTTCATCTAAATTTCAAAAAGAAAACAAATGAGCATATTTTCCAATATGCTGCAGAATTCCACTAATAAAGCAAATTAAAACCTTGCTCTGATTCTGTTAAGATCGACTAACATTCAGTATCACTGTTGCATCAAGCAGAATGTGCAGCATTACCTGAGGTTTCTCCCTTTCAAAAACAAGTCCAGATGTGGATTGGAGAAGCTGTGATTCATAAATGTATTGGGCGAAATACATGCGCTAGAACATATGTTAATACTCCAGCAAGCTCACACACACACACACATCTGTTCATTTTACTCTCGTAGAAATGCCCAGGACACCAACAATATCTTTCCACCTACAGACTTTAACATGCCCACTGCATTTGTCAGTCATCCAGTCAGCTCTACCAGGTGTCAGTCACCTTGCTGACCAGCCATCACTGCGTGCAGTCTGAATGAATACTGGCCCCCCTGCTGCACTCCAACCTGAACTCCTCACCCTGACCATAATGCACTTGGCCTCCCTCCAGCCTCCTTTCGCCCTCCCAGCTTTTACCGTTCACTCTCTATTCACAACACCAGCATTTATGGACTCCCAGGTCCATCACTCAGGGTGCTTTATGTACCCGTACCCCCCACTCTTAATGCCCCCACCATACAGCATCCCCTCATCCTTGTGTAGGCTCTTATCCAACTATTCCTGGTATTTAGCCTGAGTGACAGTGTTTAATAACATGTTCAAGAATAAAAAGGGCATTATTAAAAGGGTGAAGGGGGAGGGAGGCTGCTAAAAGGCCAGTTTGTAGGGCGGCCAGGTGAGCAAGCGTGTTTGCACGATGGGCACTCATTCGACGGTGCATATGGGTCATACTCGTAGCATCGTGCGCTGGCTTGGATTGTGGCACACAAGAAGGTACTAGAGCTTTTTCAATAATTAGACAGCAATTATCTCAACACCCCCTACCACCCCCCACCCCAGTGTGCTGTGTTTGACAAGCTCAACATTGATAATGCATGGAGTAATAAGCACGCTCCAAGTGCAATTTGGTGTGTAATTCTACGTGAAGTTAGCATTAACTGAACATCACAAAAGGCATTACCGGCATGTCTAGGAATGTGTGGTGCATGACCGATCCTGGCCAATGATAAGGCACCATCTGTTACCCATGAGTGTAACTGGTGAGCTGTCCACATACACAGATGCAAATGCACACCAGTCACTTTCAAAGCCTATCTTTTTCTCTGTTATTATAACATTTTTGGGCACCAGGCGCTGCCCTTTCTTCCTCTCTTCGGTTTCTACTGGGGATTACTGGAAGTAATGGGGGTGAAGGGATGGCTATAAACTCCCGTCTCCGCTCTTTCTCTTTCGTTGAATTTAGAGATGCAGGGCTTCATAACAGCAGTTCTCTTCACCTCCCTGCAGTTATAATTTGATTGGATGTGCTAGCAGGGAAGAGGGAGAGACTTACATCGGGGGTGAAGAAGTGACAAGAAAAACAGAAAGATCAGGTTATACCATTATTTCCTTCATGGTCCCTCAACCAGTCCCTGGTTGTTGAACTTGGAAGAGACTCAGAGTGCGAGAGGGCTGCCATGGGGCACATGACAAGAAGGAAAGGTGACTCCAGCTAAGTAAAATGGCTACAGGATTGTATTTCAGCCGAATGCTTTTAAAAAGTGGCACTGCAATTACTCTTACAAGACTATGGTTTAATTAAAGAGCAAGTGAAATGAATGTCGGTCAAAACAAATGAAAACGATACATTTCCACAAGTCCCTTTTTTCCTACTTGTCTGCCATGGAGTGGGGAAAATGTCCATTCAAATTAAAGTTAAACTTGTACTTTTCGGTTATCTGATAGTGGCCTAGAATTAAAAGTGTTTAAAAAAGAAAAAAAAGCTGGGTAATATCAGTTGGGGCGACTCACTGTTGCAAATAACCACATAGCTCATATTTATACTCTCTGGTGCTTTTTTAAACTGTTAGCTTGCCAGATATTAGGAGCAAAATGTAACATGAAAACAGAGCCAAGTTGCTTTTCTTCAGCTAGGGTGTTTCTACATGCAATGACAAGGTAGATATAGTGAATACGAAGTGTTGCACTGGGCAGTAGTCACAATCTCAAACGAGCAGGTCAATATTGCATCACCGACAGACCCAGTGTGTAAAACCAACTGTTGTCAGTTGGTTTTCTCTCTTTCTTCAACTCTTTTGAAATAGTTGGGAAAAAAAATTGTAAGACATTACAACAAAAAATCTGGCAAAACATCCAAACGCTACAGTTTGGAATAAATTTAATAGAACAAAAGATCTCTATCTGACTTTGAACAAGAAGAAATCTCTAGTCTGTTTTCTGTCTTTAGTTTTGCATTCTGGGCCAAAAGTTTTTGGATGCGTGGGTTCCCCATCCTGTTTGTCCAAAAAGTCTTCTGCTCCTTAGATTTTTACATCTGTCTTTAAGCATACGTAAACCCATCTCAGCCCTTCCCAGTTCAACTGTAAATCACTTTCAAGTCCTCTCCCATTACATGGAACTTCACATTCTGTTCCCCAGGGTGGTGGCTGCCATCACCTACTGACAGAGGAACGATAAGTAAACGGAGGCGGAGCAACAGGAAACTGACTGAAAACTGCATTAGGAGAAGCACCAGTGGGAAACGGCAGCAAAGCTGCAGGAAAGCAGTAAGAGGTCTCCACATTGGTAGGAAGATGCCTGGAGAATACTAGCAGGGGGTATAATGAGCGAAATCTGAGATGAGATAGTTAACAAGAAAGTAGTCAGGTCTACTCATCCAACTAACTCGAGAGCTCTGCAGAATGAATAAGTATTACGGTCTGCTCTCATGAATGAATGCTAAGTTATTTATGACTGCTATCAGCCAGCAAGAACTGCAACAGTGGTAGAACTTTTCATGACCTGCAAAGTCTTTGACATAACTTACTCTCTTTTTGCCTCAGCATTTTTTTCAGTTTTAAATTGTTGTTAAGTTGTATATTTTCTAATTAGTTTTCTTTTTTATTCTGACATTTTATTTTTAATTCAGTTTAAGTTTCAGTTAGTTTCCAGAGCAGCCTTGCTCATTTCAGTTTATTTATTCTTTTTTTCCTGGAAAATTTTTAGTTTTTAGTCTTTTTAGTTATTAGTTATTATTGTATGGAGGGAATATGTCAGATCTAACATTTAGGAAAGCGAGTATTACAATAAAAAAAACCAACTTTTTGAAAGCAGCTGATTCTCAGTCTTGTAGACATCCGGAGTCTCAACAAACACATTAATCAAAGCTTTATCGGGGAAGATGTGATAAAACTATATCAAACTAACAAATACTTTTAAAAAAAAACTTCCACATAAAAAATAAATAAAATTTCTACTATATTTTTATTTTATTTTAGTTTTCCCAAGTTAACCTCAGATCGTTTCAATGTCTTTCAAGATGGTAGTTTTTATTTTTATTTAGGTTAATTAAAATGTTTTTGTCACATCTAGTTTTAGTTTTTAGTTTAGTTTTAGTTAACTATAATGACCTTTGTTATTTATGGAAACAATGTGATATGCTTACATTAAAACAATACAAAGACAAGCATAAGTTGATTATATTACAGGCCTCTGCATACAGTATTTTATCACAAATTTACTAAAACAACACTGAAACTATTCACTATTGTCCCTTAAATATCAGCGTAACACTCTCCTCAACCAACCAGTCATGGACCAAGCATTGGAAATCAGAACTCTTGCAAATAGTCTATGGGCTTGCCCTGGATCTGCTGCTACTTTCATGCTACTTGACTAGATTCGGTATAATACCACAGCTGTGTGTCCAGTCTTCACCCCTGCACTCACCTCCACAGGCCCCTTATGATAAACAAACATGGATTCCTGGTGAACTTGTCAGGTTAAATAAGGGGTTAACCAAAAAGGGGTGGGCAGAAGCTGTCAGACTATTGGCAGGAAATCCCTTGTGGCTTGCTCATATCCAATGGCAGGGTCCCAAGAGTTTACCGTGTGTTGTCGTGAGCATGCTATCGCTCCACTGCGTAATGGTCACAAATCACCCTTTAGGCACTGACAACACGCTAGGTAAGTGTTTTGTGGGTCAAGGACATCCCTTGGGGAAGACAGATGCGTTATATGAGCATACACATGTCCTCATGTTCTGTTCTTTTTCCCCTCCTCATTCTCGTTTGCTTGCTACCACCATCACTTCTGCCCAACAATGCAGTCCACCCCAGCCCCCAGCCACTGCCCTTCACTGTCTGCCAGCTCATGCCACTGCGATAAAGTCAAAACAAACTGCAGTGCCTTGCCAAAGCAAATTCAGTGGCACGAAGTCGTCCTTCATTTCACGAAAATGCACCGAAAACATGAGGCACAGTGACAGAGCGTGTTAGTGCCAACAAGTATGAGTGTGTGTGCCTGAATTTTATGTTTATATTTTGTATTTTGTGTGAGAGTCTGTAAATGCAAGTTTCTATGTCTGGAGGCTATGAGTGCAGGAAATATGGCAGACCCCCCGCTCCCTAATCCCCATGTCCACCCCTCCTCCGTTAACCACAGCTTTCCCTCCACGCTGGTTGGTTTCTTCCCATCACACTGCAGCTATCTCAGCTGTCCTGTTTCTTCACTGTCAAGGTGCTAACAAACCATGAAAGGTGTCAATATGGAGGTCCTCTGATCAGAGTTTGGCTTGCACATGAAAGCTCCCATAAGTGTGTGCTTGGAACTCACACTGGCCCCTAGCGCTGTGCGTGATGGCAGGCCTATGACTCTGTGAGGGGAAACTGATGGTTGGCCAAACAGCTTGACACACTCAGGTTCTCAGCGACCCGCTCTCTGTGCAGATGTAAGCAATACATCGACTCCAGCGAGCACAGCACCGATCCAAACCTGTGAATCTGATACCAATTAGTGGGGGTCTAATCACGTGCCTCGCAGTCCTGGCTTTTGTTAGGATACGAAATAAAAAGATGGAGGAAAAGTACAGGAGAGAGCCAAAACTGAGAGGCAAAAAAAAAAGAAACCCGTCCATAAAGTGAACAGAGAAAAGAGGGGCCAAGGAATTGTTTAGAGAAGTGATCTGGCAGCAAAAAGGCTTCAATAGTCTTAATTTAATCTGTGAGGGAAATGTTCCCTGGCCTTCATGTCTAGGAATGAGTAGGGATATCACAGTGGACACATCTGAAATGTGGGATGCTGAGGACTTTGTGTTTGCTTCACTGCTGGCAGCATGTTAGCATGATTAACCACACCCAAAATTTCACCAAATGCTCGTGTAAGCGCCAGCCGACTAATGCAAACACGCACTCAGAGACAGAAGCTTTCGGTCGCTCACACGCATACAGATGCATCATTGTCATTGTTCTCTTCTTGCAGGTGGAGCGTTGGCATTTAACCAGTCAGCAATGCCCCGCTGAGCTCCCAGCAGATTTGCAGTTCATCAGAGGGTCATATCTCTCTCACTCTCTGCTCTATTCATTCATTGCTCTGCTCTTAACAGCAGCTTCTGCTAAACTGAGGTAATATACTCCCCCCTAGTGGAAGTTGTCTGTCATAAAAAAAAAAGCATCAGTTTGCCCTGCAAATCTTTCAGCTAATTTGAACCAATAACCTCTCTGTGAACCCGATATCATTCAGAGTTCACAGTGTCTGAGTTAGCAGCTAGGCTTCTTTTTTATTCTCTGATAACAAAGCTTAAACACATGCCCAGTACTCTAAATGAGACCAGAGCTTTTGTTTGTTAGCTTGAAGCATCCTATCCAGTTGGTGGTGACATCAGTGGACGGTGTTTTCAGGCTCCCAGGCTTAGCTGAAGGTTTGAAGCTCATAGAAATATAAAAGCTATTTTATATATTTGAGGAAAATGTAAGGGAGTAATTGTTTCCTTATCTACACTCAACAAAAATATAAACGCAACACCTTTGTTTCTGCTCCGATTTTCCATGAGATGGACTTAAAGATCTAAAATTCATTCCAGATACACAATATTAGCATTTCTCTCAATCTGGAATGAATTTTAGATCTTTAAGTCCATCTCATGGAAAATCGGAGCAGAAACAAAGGTGTTGCGTTTATATTTTTGTTGAGTGTATTTTCTAACCTCAGCAGTCATTCTGGGTGTCCTTTCTTATTTCCACCAACAGTACAGCTGACATGATTTTTTTCATAATCATAAAGAGACATTTACTGTTTCTGAACTCCTTTAACATAAAAATAAAAAGTTATATTAGAAGAAAATATGATTGGTTTTTTCCCAGTCAAGATAAATGTCTACATACTACTATGTGAACTGCTACCGTTAAATTAATGATATATTATGAAACCAAATAAATAAGGTTCATATATTCGTGTCAAGTGGGGACAGGGAGGGTAGACCCTTCTACAAGCCTTTGTTTTAGGGACTGTAATTACTGATTAATTCTTAATAGCATTGTTTTTATTAACATAAACACATATTTACCTATATATAATTTATGGATTAATATTAGAGAAAAAGTTTTTAAAAGTTTGCTTCAGAAATATTGTTGAATCTTGTATTCAGAAGTACATTTTACATTATTTTATTACGATATGAAGCTGAATATTGACCTACGGATGTCAAATGGAATATGTAACTGTAAATGGAATATAATGTAAAAAATATCACATCGTGATTTTATTTAATGTTGGAAAGTTTGCCATAACGAGCACATGGATTCTTGAGTTATGACCAAAAGTGTGTTTTGAGCAAGTATAGCGACCTTCATTTTTGACCATAATAATCTAATCTAATTTGAAGAAATTCCTAAAAAGTGTCCCTGAGATACCACATTTATGGAAATGAAATGGACAAAAAAATATAACCTAAAGCCTCCGGTCATGGATTTTACTGGAGGTTTAAGAAGTAACAAAGGAAAAAACTGTATAAAATATACAACAGAGACCCTAAAACGGTCTTCAAAAGTACGGAAAAGAAAAATAATCCCAACTTGAAAATATCTGGTGGTAAATTAGCTTATTTTTTTTAAACTTCCAAAAGGCTCACCGTGTCAAAGTGCAGCTGCCAGCTTGTAAAATGTAACAGAAAGAAGACTGAAAGCAGTCTTAAGAAGTATACTTTAGGGAATACATGACTTTCTACAGAAGGCCATGAATTATTTTGTCACTTTTTACAGAGAAATTTCTCCTTTTAAATCATCCTTGAAACTTTAATTAACAAGTTTAGACATCAATTTGATTTGTGGGTCTTAGTCAGCATGAATTTTACATTTTTGTTTTTCATGCCAGCAGTGAAACAGGCATAACCAAAGCAGTCTTATTCAAATAAGTGTTTTTAGAGTTATTACTTTTGGAGAGTTTATCTGTTGTTTATGCTTTTTTTTCTTCTTTTTTTGCCTTTATTATTTATTAGAAAGTGCTCTTTTAAACAATGGGGAGGCTTTATTTTGAAAGAGCATTTGTTATTCAGAACTTAATAAAACTTTATTTTTTTAATCATTTTATTTTGAAAGGGAGTAATTTAACAGAAATTTCAATGGTGTTCCCTGCTGCCCCTAAAATAATTAAACGAATATATCGATTGCATTACAAATTAGTGGGCATAAATGAAAAGAATAATGATGAAAACTAAATACTTTGGTATAAATAAAATTAAAGCAAAGTACCAAGAAAACAATCTGTTGATGTTCCAAATCGCCACACTGCAATGTTATTCTTTTTTTTTTAATTGTTGTGATGCATGAGCTGAGCCAGAAAACAAAATTTCAAAATTTTCATTTTTATTATTATTGAGTTTGCAGGAACAAGTATTTATGGAATATAATTTGCTGTGTCCAGCCTCCTGGTATCACTTCTGCTCGGTGGAACATCAGGAAAACAGCCCGGGCTGTTTGTCAATGTTGATTATTGTTTTCTTTCTCTTGACATATTCACATGACCGCCAGCAAGATGGACTTGATGAAGGGGAATGGAGGGAAGATGCTGATGAGCATGCTCAGTACATGCATATATTGCAGTGGAGGGGCACACACTGGAAAAGAAAAAATGGGCCATTGCCTCTCGGCGGCCTACTTGACAGTATGTTCACTTAAGAACTAGCCTGCTTTTGTATACACTTGTAAGTTAATGAGACCAAATTCTTTGTTTAGCCCACAGTGGATACACAGCTACGATTGTTTTTAAATAGATCCCCACCCCCACACACATCCCTCTTTTACCTCTGTTGGCTTATACCCTCCAGTACATCAAGTCTAGGCAGTCCGCCTTCCACGTCTGTGCTACTGAAACATCATACAACAGTGTCAAAGTTGTCATCTATTCTGGGCTCTAAGAGCCTGTTAGGGAAGCTGTCTCTGCTTATCTTGATGGACTGACAAATAGATTTGGCATAACTGCCCCCCTTAGCCATCTTTGTACATACTCAGAAACAGAAGATACATCAAGGCACAACAGCACAGTGAATGTGCTACGAAACCAAGCCAACTCACTTGGTCGTTTGTGATGTTGCACATAAGCAGGAGTTTGTCAGATCTTGTGTCGATCTGTGTTATGTGCTGAAAAAAGTAAGAGACAGCCAGGCAGAAGCTCAAGAACCCAGCGAGCAGAAAGCAGAATGGCAGAGGTCAGGAAAAGGTTGCACAGGCTCTGCTGACTTTTACTGTGACTCTAAAGGCCTGGAGGAGTTCCTCAGTGGACATCCAGATGTAACTGGGGCAC
The DNA here is from genome assembly GCA_015107715.1 of Tylochromis polylepis. Taxonomy (NCBI): domain Eukaryota; kingdom Metazoa; phylum Chordata; class Actinopteri; order Cichliformes; family Cichlidae; genus Tylochromis; species Tylochromis polylepis. The sequence goes on along the minus strand of VVHJ01000012.1, from coordinate 31,702 downwards.
ACAGTCATGCATTAGAGGCACAGAGAGCCCAGTTCTGTGGGGGATTTTGTGTGTGTGTGTCCTGAGTTGCCACTTTCACCTTGGCCCTGCTGCCCACTGATCCCAGACCTAAATGCTGGCATCCAGAGGACATATTTATTCATTGTGGCATGTAAGGTTTTTGCTCCATGTGTTTTACATTTAATTAGAAAGGCTATGCAGCTTTAGTTCAATCAGAGAAATTATTGTTAATTAATAATTTGCTGTGGCTGTCATGAATTTCTTTATGTGCAATAAGAAGCCACAAACATGATTAAAGAATATCCACACTAAGATTTATAGTCAACACAGACTGCCAGTACAGCACTGTTAGTCCAAGGGTGGGGACACTTGACTTTCTAGTTTTGAAAACTTTACACTTAAATGGTCAGGTGTCATGTAAAAGGCACTGCAAGCTGGAGCTTGAACAGTTTCTCTGTTAACTGTTTGATGTTAAAATGTTAAAATAATGACATGATATACAAGAAGAAATTTTAGTTTCAATGCACATTAAATACCTGAAGAAATCTAAGTTACAATATGTTCACTTCTTTAGGAATATTAGACTATAACTATTATACTGTAGTTTTTCTTTTAAACCTTGATATTAACTCGAATGCATTCTTTGTCCTTTTTTATGTTAAAACTATTAAGTTTTGTGTGATATTAAACATGAAAATCCCTTGATTCAGTTTCCAGTCTCTGTCTACTTACTATCAAAACCATGAAAAAAAAAGAAAAGACATGTAAGCTCATAAATCTTGCTAATTCTAATGTCTGATGCGTTATTGTATTTAAAGACTGCTATTATTTTTTTTATATATGTGTAAATAACTGGACACTAGATCAGTATTTTTTTAATCAATTTAAATAGTGGATTTAATTTTACAGAAAGGATAGATGATGTAATGTTCAAAAGTAATTAATGTTCAAAAGCACACATGCCCATTGTTTCTTATATTTGTAAACAGGTTTTTAAAAATATTGGGTTTGCCAAAAACCTTTAGTTTTAGATCATTTTGCTGTAGCTTCTCAAGAGGAAGTAATAATGACCAAACCTAAAAGCATTTCTGCATTCATCGTTTTATTCTGGTCTCAGGAACAGATAACCAAAGCAGCTTCTGAAGCCAACAGAAGTCATTTCAGTTTTAACATGAACAATTTTAATATGTAATTTTTTTTTTTACAGTCCTTCTGTTTTACAGTCTTAACATATAGTAGTAGGAACACCAAGAAATATAGATAAATATAAAATTAAACAGTATTTTTTTGTGTCAAAAATATTAAAGTGTACTTTTAATTGCACTTATACTGACACTGCATGTAGTTAAAGTGCAGTTTCAATAACATGGATACCAAACGCTACACACGAAAAAAAAAAAATTGGTTTTGTAAAAATGCCAAACCTCGCCTAGCATGTAACACTTTTGTAGACTGACAAACAGAGGGGAAGTTTAAAGCACAGATGTTTTTTTAATGACTTTGAATTCTCATATGGTGCAGCACAACCTCACCCTTCCTTAAGCCCAAGGCCAATAAGACAGCTGGGAAGAGACTGTGCAGCTGATAGCAGTAAAATCATATTTAGAGAGTTTTTTGACAACAGCCACATGGCAAACAAGTAAGTAATTCATACAGTGGAAAAAAATGTCTGACTTAACTGAAAGCCCTCATAGTTCATAGCTAGCTAGTCCGTTAGCAGTGATGCACTGTAACAGCTAACTTATTTTAGCACTGAAACAGATTGAGACTATAGCTACATTATCCCTTTTTAAGATGTGAATCTTAGTGATGTATAGCTTTTTGTATTGTAATAACATGTATATTGCAAGTACAACTCCCACTAATAGCTAAAAGATTTAAAAAGCAATAGAATTACCTTACTTACACATTTAACCACCTATATTAATTCTCCAACTTTACTTTGGAAATAATCATTAGTCTTAACCATTCCGGTATTTATTCACTGTCTTTATGTTAAGACATATCAGCCACATTCCAATACTTTTTTAACCTAACAGTAATTCATAAATATATCAATGAATAGCCCATCCATCCTTCCGGTGTTAGAGCAGAATCTGTTTTGAGACTGCTGGGACACATAACTGCTTCTAAATGGATAAATATTAAATTATTTAAATATGGAAATATATCTGTTTAGACATCTACAAGATTTCCAGAAATTCCACTAACATTAACCTGCCTGCACAAATAAATGAGTAAATCCTAAATAGACACAAAACTGAGGTTTTCCAGTTTGGAAACAAAGATGCACGATTAGTGTATATGATGCAGAGCACTGAAAACTTCCATCAGTGTGAAAATGATGTAATCATGGACAAGGACCTTAGTTTCACTAACAATATTTGGGCTGTGATTAAATCAGCCTTTTGGGTATCTCAGAAATATAGCTAAACTGAGACATTATGTACCCCAGCAAGATATTTATGCCTTTATTTCTTGTAGAGTTGACTATTCCGATGCTCCTTTTATTGGCCTCCCTAAAAGACTATCAGACAGTTAAAGTTAATTAAAGTTTATTGAAAATGCTGCTGCTATGGTTTTAGCAAAAACCAGGAAGAGAAAGCATATCACTCCAATTCTCAGCTCCCTGCATTTTTTCCCAGTAAAATACAGAATTCTTTCTGTTTGTTTATAAACCATTAAATGGCTTGAACCCTAAATATAAAAATCAGAGATGTGTAAAGGATACAAATCCAGTAGGTCTGCACGATCTGGTCACCTAGTAGTGCACAGATGTGAAACTAAACAGGGGGTGATACAGCATTCAGCTGCTATGCTGCCCATAGCTGGAACGTAAATACAGACTGAGGTTAGATCATCATCAACCCTAGCTATTTTTAAAAAGAAGATAAAAACACCTTTATTCACGATCGCTTTAATGGTAGCTGTACCATAATTAATTTGTTGTTATGTTACCATTGTTGTAATTTTTGTTTTATTGTTGTTGCTGTTATTATGACTTTTATTAAAACTGGTATTATTTCTGCCCTTTTTATTCCTTCTTTTATTTTTGGTTTTGATTTTATCTTATAAAGCACCTTGAATGATTTACCAATAATATCAATAATTATAATAACAACAACTACAGGATTTTCAGACATTACAGGATAATCTTCACATAAGAGGTGTCACACTCATGTCATGAGGTTTATATCTAATGTGTCCTGCTGTCGGTGATGTTATTCCAAACCGACAGAGAAAATGTTAGTCTTGTTTGGGTTTCACTGAAGAGTGTAAAAAAATCTGAAAATTAAAATTACACAAGGCAAAGTGGAATAAAGCTATAACATCATGTCACGTACATATCATATATATCTAAAAAAAAAAATTTACCCATTGTTAATTCAGTTACACAAACAAACCAAGAAAGCACTAACCTTCTAAAGATGTTAAAGAACTTTGACATGGTGGAAGAAGATTTGGATTACAAAGGACAGGCAACACAGAGATAGAGCACATGAATCACACATAAAGGGCCAAACAGTGAAGTGAAAGTTGGAAAAACAATGTGAATCACAAAAGCAGTGTTGTGACAGTTTGGGAGGAAAGCATCAATGACCTCACAGATCACCCGACTAAATGAGACTTTATGTCAAAGTCTCTCTAAATCCCTACTTGTTTGTTTGTGTCTCAAAGCACTGCACTCAATTTCTGGGGACAAAATCATTATGGACCATGAAAACTGGAGAAAAAGACTGAGTTGGGAATAAAGTTTCAGGAATTATTAAATTCAAGAGGTGTAGAGGCATTTGTCCATGTCTGTTTTTTTTGTTTTTTTTTAATCAACGTTGAAAAGAGGTTACTGAGAGGCCACAGCCGGGTGGTGTTATACTGTGCAATTGTGTGGCATTTGTCTTGGCACTGCTCTGATGTGACTGCTGTCTTGGCACCACATGAGAGCAACACTCTGGCTTTAATTGTTTTTGATTTGATCGGACATTAATTGGCTTTACAGTGAAGTCGACATGTAAATCTAGTAGGACTGACTGCTCTTTGACATCAACTGTGTCACAGATATGCCCGTCACCCTCACACCTCACTGTAGCAGCATGAAGGCGGACAAAAGCTGTGAGTGGACAGCCGAGAAAAAAACAAGGGAGAGGGGTGAAAAGGAGAGAAAAAAGGAGGTAGTCCCATGGCTAGGTCAGGAGTTCAGGGCTGGAGTTTGTCACCTGCTCTCCCCGGCATGCAATCCTGCTCAGGAAAAGCAAGACTAAAGCTCTACCATCCCCTACAAACCCCAAATTCTGTCTTCAACTACCCTCCACTAATTGGATTTAATGAGCGATTTAACAGCGCAGCACTGCCCAATCAAATCAAACTGCTACTGTCTACCGCGCTTAATCCTGGGTCACTCCTTTGTCAAGATTGTTCCAAGACTCTCCTGTCTGCTGCCTCACACATTCTCTCTCTCTCTCCCCGTCCTGTCTCTTTCTTTTAACACCCACCCAGTCTAACACAGAAAAGGCTGAGAAACCCCCCTTGTTAAAAAACAACTCCAGCAAAGCTTTCACAAGGCTTGGTTGTATTTTGAAAGTGATGTGCTTGACACTTTACTCTTGAGCTCAGGGTGCAATCACACCTACAGGTTAAAAGGAATCTGATCTCTGACCTACAACTGCAGTTTAGGGTATTAAAGTTTTCTTTGATCAGTTCTGTACCAAAAAGTTGTTGTTTTTTTAACTTTGAGAGCACTTTTTTTTAAACTGCGTCACATGAGCAATAATCCAGACTTCGTTTCATTTGGTTTCATGGGTGATAAACGGATACCCTAAACATTTTTTTATGAGTTTGCAATACCTCTATTTGTTTCTGTTAAAACATAAGTTCTTACTGATCATGCAAACTGAAAACTTAAACTGACACAAATCCACAAAATCCTCCCCTAAAACATAATTTTCCTTTTCTTGTCACTGTAAAGAGGTTTAACTGCACATTTAATCTCTCTGATATCTTAAAATAAGAAAAAGAAGTGCAATCTCAACAGTATGTCTCTGTTTTTCTGCATGATAAAGAAATGTTCCTATAGTAAAGGAAGCAAATCAGGCAGCACTACTCTTTGGGTTTAAAATGTAAGAAATAAATGTGTAAAACTGGAAAAAAAAAACAGAGTCCTATAATTATAAAACAGAATGTTTTTGTGAAGAAAAGAAAAATGAAGAACCAAAAATTCTCTATTTTTTTTTAATTATTTATTTATTTCACTGTGGAGCCATTGTTAAAAAACAAAAACAGAAGTTTGGTAGATGATGAAAAACCAGAACTTTTCTGTCATTTAATTATTACATAATGACTTTGGCGTAGCATGAAGGGCGGGGTCTTTATCAGGAGGAAAAGCTGTAAAACTTATAAGCTTAAAGTCAAAAATTCCTAAATTTATGCCTTCCTTCATATTTGCCATCCAGTAGGCCAGACTGGAGTCTTTGCTGGGCCCATTCTGGCCCTCGGGCTCTATGTTTGACACCCCTGATTTAAGTAGTGTAATAAAGGACACTGGGGAACTAGGAAGCGTCCATGCGTTGCAGATAAGACAGTAGCAGCCTTCATGAAAGCAGAGTTTCATTTAAGAGAGATTTGTCACTGCAGCTGCAAAGCTGCTTCTCAACTTAAATTGCCAAAAGCAGCTTAATCATTGGGTCAAAAGGGAAAGGGCCACGAGGTAAGAAATGCAGGCTTCTGCAGAGACTGGTATGGGTCTCAACATGTTATTATCGCTCCATTTATTTATGGGTATAAAAGCTATTATTTTCTTAAAGTATCTAAATCCCTAATGGCATCCCCATCACAACACACATAATACCACAATGTAACCTCCTTTGAATGTATATTGTTTAATGTGCCTTGACTGTTCAAACTGCCACTGGCACTGGTGCATTTCTGTATATAGAAAAAATGATGTGCAAATGCATCTTGATATGCAAACAAGTAATAATTTCAGGCTATTCAGCTGAAAAGCATATGATAGGCCATTATCCATGGGCCAGAAATCAATAAATAAGAAAAGCTCATGCTAATATTCAAATGCCATCTGACAGGGATAATAATTATTTCTGAAATAATTATTTGTCATGCTGTATTCAGATATATTAAATGAAATAAGGGATGACTGTAATATTGCTTGAGAATAGGGTTCATCTGAATTTGTAAATATGTTAAAAGTCAAAGCACAAGTCTGTTTTGCCTTGGAGATAAGACATGAATGAACTCTTAATTTATGTAGAAAAGCAAACAAGGCGTGCATTTCTCTGTGTATTTATATTCTATATGTATGTCCCCATCTTTAAATTATGCACCATTTCATGCTGTGTAACATAAATCTATGCTTTCGCTGTGAAATCATAATCTCAGTGGGTGTTCTACAGAAAACAGTGCTTTTACAGAAGACCGTCGCAGGGGCACAGAGCGTCACACCAATTCATGCTTTATTGCTGGAGTCTGTATTGTAGCTGATACTCAAGTGCACTGAAACAGAAAGATATTTATAGGCACATATCTGTTCTACCTAAAATCTAAAGGTTTCAAGCCAGTTTAATCTTTATACAATCGCTGTGTTTTTTATTTTTGTCATTTTTTTTGCTCTTCATCCTTTTTCCTGGCTCCAGTTCTCATCCACCCTCCCCAAAGTTTGCTCAATTCCCTCTTGGTTCAACGGCAGGGCACTGGGTCACGGTACTCGTTGGATTTTCACACTGTTCTCTCAACTGAACACCACATCAAGTTAATCAGGGTTAACAATTGTGGCGGTGCCTTGCTGAGCAGGGATCCCATCGGCTTAGCATGGCCTGGCTCTGGAGATACAGATGGGCTAGTAATCTTTCTCCTCTCAAGGCAGAGGGGACACATGAGGGCGGAGGTAGCTGGACGGCTGACTGCGGATGTGGGCTAGCCGCGGTCAGAACATAATTAAGACAGTGACACATGTTAGATAAAGTTGGAGATAAAAAATTTTTGTGACTTTAAGATATGAAAATATCTCCTGAAAGCAGGTGTGTAAAAGCAGAGTAATGGAGTTACTGAACAGATAACAATTTTTATAATAATGTAAGCTAGCTTTCTAAATTTGAAATAAAACAAAATATTTCTGAACATAATAATAGGCAAAGACATTTTGTTCTCTCTCTGTTAGGCAACTCCTTTTGTCCTCAAGGTATTTCATCTCTGTGCACTGGTGCAAAGAGAAAAACAACTTTAAGGGTCCATTTACCAATGTCTCCCTTCAACAAATAAGCTAATTTATATTCCTCCAGAATAGAGCTGTCAACAAAATAAATTTAAAACTAAAATGTGCATGCGAGAACTTTAAATTCAATGACATGCATCCTGGAAATAAAAGTGAGGAGGACAGCGCTTCAATAGCAAGACAACATTAATATTCTTTTCATAGAGTGTGAAAACTTGCCACTCTCAAACGGTGCAAAATGTAACATAAGTATTCTTAATCCCTTGTCTGCTACTTTATTCTCATCAGCCACATAGGTCAAGACTAGTGAGATGTCAGAGGTCAAAAAAGACCAGTGGAATAACAAATCCAAAGTAAGTGTATGATGTTTTAAGATCAAAGAGAGGGGGGGGAAATAAAAATCTCAGAACTAAGGATGACTGAAGCGTGACCTATTTGGCAAAACAGAACTCTCTGTGCAATAGCAGCTGGCTCCCTTGCACAACACGTCCCTGGGTACCCCCGCTATAGGCTACGCAGACTTAATTATTCATTCGCTTAGAAGGAGCATTACATAACCTTGCATCCCTGATAGAACCAATAAGGAAGAAAAAGTCTGTCTGTCGACAGCCCTGGGTGACAGATTTGGAGTTAAATCTTCTCCAGGAGTTCAATTTCAGACAGCAGCTAAACACAACTATACTCCTCGCATAACCTTTTGAACTAAAGAAGCGACTCTAAAGCCCAACTCCGGCATGAGATTTTATGCGTATTTTACCCTTTGTTATGGAAGACTCTTGTCACAGCCCATCCTTTTTACCCTGCGATCCCATAACTCGAGCACTTTCAAGCCACTCACTTTTTTCCATAAACTGTCTTGCGTTTGCAACGTCGCACCTCTTCGGAAGGACACATGTATTATTAAAACAGGATTCAAGCGCTATCCCTGCAGGGACACTCAGAGACTTTCACAGGTTTCTGTCAGTGCCATCATTTTGATTTAACTGTGGCTGGAACTTTTTTTTTCCCGCACAAACATTAGGAATCTGTGACACCAGTGCACAAAGTAAATATTTCATGCACTTGGCAACTCAAAGGCTAAGTTTAAGCTTTAAAGCGCTTCTCTTCATTTATTACCCATGCCACCTCGCTTCATGAAAGTCTTAAAATCTCGTTGAAGATATTATTCTTGAAAGTCGTGTAACGTGCAAGTGAAACGACAAGAAAAGGTAGATGTGGTGGGAAAGCGGATGGTGATACCGCGGTAATGCTTTGTCCGCTCTCACACATGTAAAATATGTATGCCAGGGCTAAGCAGCAATGTCCCGCAAGGCCCCCAGAGTCACAGAGCATCATCCCTACACCACCCTCACTCAGTCTGTGGACATCGATTAGTGATCAAGTCTGGGGAATTATACTGAGAACAAAAAAACAGAACAACACAAACAAAGTCCCACTAAACTCTACATGCCCTCGTTGCCCCAGTCCAGAAAATACAGTTCACCAAAAGTTCATGTGTCCATTATCATCGGTGAATTTGGTTATATGTCTGCGACTGGTAGTGAAAGAGGAGGAGCGGGCAAGCCAAATTTACCCCGACAATTGTTGATACGACACACGACGTGTTCTACACTTCTGACCCTGATATGCAGGGTCGTTGCTCGGTCAGTGTGCCGCTGCAGGCTAACTGTGTTTGGGGACTGTGTGTGTGATGAGTGGAGTTGAAGAAAAAAAAAAAAAAAGGATAACCCCAAAATATCTCTGTTACTGGCGCTGTGTCGTAACATTTTTGAGCCAGCCCCGCCCAACATCAAAATGGGTTCAACTAGAGTTCACAAAACATGGCCCCACCTTCTCGCCATCACGTCATCAAGCGGAAGGCATATCGTCATGAGCAAGGCCTCACCTACACACTGGTTTTTTGGTTCCCCATTGCCAAGGTCACAGCGGCCCCCAGTGGGGTGACATTCACTTGATATCAAGAGTAGCTTGTAAAACGTTCTGATTTAGAGCGTGTTTTGTCTTGAATGGACCAACAAAGAAGGCCTGCTATTAGTTTATAACAAAATCTCTTTGTTTGCTGACTTATTTCTTCATTTAAAATTAATATTAAAAAATAAATAAATAAATATATCATAAACTACAAAATTCTACGGAAATATGAAGGCAAAACAAGAGTTGTGAAATATGTAGTACAATTTACTCAGTAAAACACATTGTCAAATTATAATACCAAAAATATGATCTGGGAAATGAATAATATTACCTTTTTATTATCAGTTAATGTATATATTGTAAATATGTGCCTTCATTTTCAGCTTATATGATGACAAGGAAATAGGATACATGTCATGTATATATTTTACATTTTATTTTATTTTTTTTAATTATGTTACAAAACTATATGCATAATTTTTAATTTAACAATTACAAATTAAATGTACTGGTAAAATTATTTTCTTGTGCATTAAATGCATAAGAAAATAAATGGTATGAAGGAAGTAGAATTTTAATTTAAGGTTTATTTGTTTTGTAATACATGACCTTGTAATCTCATGTCTTTTTATTTATTTTTGTTTCATTCTGACTTATTTTTGGCATATGTGTATTGAATATTATTTTTGATTTTATATATAATTTTATCTTTGTAATGGCGTGCCTTCTTGACCAGGTCTCCATGAAAAATAAATTTTAATCTCAAGGGACTTTCTGATTTAATAAGGGTAAATAAATAAATGAAACTGATACAAAAGCTTAAATGTCAAAAAAAATTAAATTTCATATTAACATCACTATTTTAGTAGTAATATTATTTTTTTCTATTAGTAGACTTATCTGTTCTGAAACTAACTGCAAATGCAGATGAACACTGACAAGCTGAAATAAAATGCATATAAAATTATATTTTACAAGTATTATTTAATAGGAAAATCAATTTATAAAACAACCAAATAAGTAATAATCAATAAGTTCATTACAGAATAATGTAATTTTAACAACCTCCCAGATTTTTTTTTTAACAGTGCTTTCAATTAGAAATCAACTCAAGCACTTTCCACTAAACCATTAATTTGGGATACTGACGCTCAGTTGGGTTCATTGCTTCATTGCCTCCAAATGATGATCATGATGATGATGTAACCTACTAAAATCCAGTGAAACTGTTTAATTAATATATATATATATTAAACTGCATGATGCTATTTTTAAAAAATTTCTTTACTGACTTTTAAAAGAAAGAAAATAAATGACCTTGACAAAAGAACTATTATTGCAATTAATATACATTTTAAATAATAGAAAACTAAATAAATATGTAAATAAACATTCAATTTTTTTCTGTTGTCTTGTCAAATATTATATTGTAAACATATAAGTAATGTATTATTACACCAATACTTTTGCTCTACTCTCAAAATTATTGTGTGGCCAAACCCAAACTCATAGTGAAGTTCATCTTTTTCATTTAAAGACAAGGGATACAAAAACAGGTCATGTGCATTTTGCGAGGCAACAAAACAAAATAAATAAATAATGAAAAATAAATATGAAATAAAGAAGAAAGTTTATATCATCACTTTGGTGTATTTAGTGTAAAATGTGAAGAAATTATATGAGATATTATGAGACAAAACATAAATGTAAAGCCTGCAAAACATGTAGTGCCTGTTTTAGCACTGCCTTCTACCTAAAGCAACTACAACAGTGTTGTTGTTCATTTGAAAAAAAAAAACTTCTAACAATGGACTCAACTCCTTCTGATCACATACCAGTCATGCAGTAATAAGGATGAAATATTTCAGAACAAAGACTAAGAGCGCCCACCAGTGTTGAAAATATATATTAAATCAGCATCAAGAAGTTAGCAATGTGGACTTTGTAGTGCTTTCCAAAGAAAGAAAGATTCTTTGTATTAGTTGTTATAAGTATTTCTGATTCCTTTAGTGTTTAATTACTGTCACACTGAATGTGACATTTAAAAAACATATCATCAATTTGTTTAAGCACTTGTAAAGCACTAATAAATACAATATGGGAAGAATGTAAAACAGTGTAATCATTGCAAAGTTGATCTGGTTAAGAAGAACATTTCAATAGATCAACTGTAATTAAATTATTGTAAATTTTAAGAAAGTCGAGAAATAATAAAGAATAAAGAAAAGATTTTCCATTAAGTTCAAAATCCTTCTGATATTTCAGACAAAATGGCCTGCCTTTAAAATGCTCTATTTAAAACAAGCACATTTAATCACATCGTAATACTGTTTTGGCATTGTATAATGTATTCATATTTTCTATCACACCAGAAGGACAAGAGGTCAAGCTATAAATCGGTTTCGTTAGGAAATATTTAGAATGTGATATTTTTTCTGTTATAATTTTTTACAGTAGATTTGAGCTTAACCAGTTGAGATGAAATTGAAGTGGATTCTTTAAAGCTTTATGTCAGGGGTGAAAAAAAATAATCTTTGACTAATTATAGCTATGCTCATTTCAGAGGCACTATGTAATTGGAAAAATTATTGTAATCATAATTAAAGTTAAAAAAAAAAAAAATCATAATTTTAGATTTTGTTTTACCAAAGTATAATCTGGTCTACTCTTGTGAAGTCTTCCAGTTACAGACTAGCCAGACAATGACAATTACCACAGAAAAGCTTGTGTGCCCATCTACCACTAATGTCTTCTGTGACCTTTTTATGTAGCAGGGCTCACCAGTATCTTTTTTTTTTCATATATGCATCATTCTGTTGATTTCACAAATCCTAATGTTGCTGCTATCTCTGTAATAGATTTGTTTTTGCAGCCTATCCAACTTTCACCTCTGTTGATTCCAAGTTCACATGCATAGTTTCAAAATCCAAAGGCTGCATTTGAAATCAACTTAGGAGCTTTGAACTGTTTAACTAATACAAAAAATAATGAAAGAATAGTTTACACCTGTCCATGAAAAAAGTCAATTGAGCAAATTACCTTTAGTCCCCTGGAAAAAACAAAAAGGGGATAAAGCTTAAGAAGTTGTCATTTCTAAACCCTTGGATGTCAATACCCTCAAAAAAATTCAGGGAGTCAGCAATTTAATCCCATAATGATCACAAAACTTTAAACACCTTGAATAATGCAAATCATGTCAGTGCTTAAATATATATTAATATATGGTCCTCTGGTGCAAATGTAAAACATTTGGAATATTCATTAAATTAACAGTCAGCATGATGTTTTATGTGCTGAAGCACATGTAGGATGTTGGTACGGACCTTTTTATCCAGGTCTTGCATGAACAGCAGGACTCTGTTTATTTCCATAGGAAATATAGTGAACTAAACAGCATCAGATCAGCCTCTGCACAGACAAATCCAACCCTTAGAGAATGAGTTTTGTGCTTCTGGTGTGTCATACTATTCTACATGGTGGTCTTGATGCAGAAAGTGAGACTGAGGAGGGACGGGAAGTACAGATCACGAAGCTCCCACTGTTCTTAAAAAAAGAGAAAGAAAGAGACAGTAAGTATAAGCTGAAATACAAGAAGACAGTATATAATACTTTTATTTACTTTCTAGACATCTAAAATGTAATAGCCTGAACTTGCACATAAATTATTAGTACTACTATACTAACAATTTATATAATTATAACTTACTATACTACCATAAATAAAACTGAATTCAAATGAACTGCATCAATAAATACATTATGGTTGTAAATAAAACTGTACCTCCTTCAACCACTTTTGCTCTAACAGCCACTTGCTAATTTAAGTTTTCCGAATTGTCCATTTGCTCCTGTGCAGCAGGTTCCACCAGTCGGCTGTATGAGTAGACCAGCATCATCTGCAATGGACAAAAAACTGTTTTTAAACAAATGTTTATTCTCATGTTGAAGTGGAAGGTCGTTGAGAGAAAAAGAGAGAGTGAGAGAAAGAGTAAGAATGTCTGTTATTTGGTGTCATTATCATTTAGCAGTTGCTAAGCGGAGTTCTATAGACTAATTTGGAGCGGGAATGTTTCATTTGGGTTCATTTGGTAGTATTTCTAGAAGTTTAAATATTTTTGAGAACTGAACGTTTGATGCTGTGACAACTGAGAAACTACATCAGATGTGTCAGGGAGGTACAGCTACATGTTTTTCACAGAGAAAATAATGAAAGAAAGATCTGTGAAGAACTGATGGAGTAAATTTGGCTGTTTTTGTCTTGTTTGCCTCTATGTCAGTAAAATAGAGGAAACATTTGGGTTTCATACTGAGTGAGCCTGTACTTCATTAAAAGCATATTGTTGTGCTTGCTTGTTACCTAATCCAGTTGCTGCTGGCTAGACATGTCAACTTGCATCTCCTTTTCTTAACTTAAAACCCATTTTTTTGGTTTTTATTTGTTCTAAACAGATACTCACTGATGAAAAAAATCACTTTTTGACTTAAAACAGAAATGCACGTTTGCACACTTTGTGGGGCCCAATGTTAGAAACTGGTTAATTTTATACACATCAGTGCAAAACAAAGGGTTGCGTGAAAAGAAAATGTTGTGATTAATCATTATGTTTTCAAGCAAGTAGCATTATTCATTTCTAATAAATGAAAAGTAGTAACCTACCAGAGAGAAGCATTTAGGGAAAGTAAAGCAGTACAAAAGCACAAATGTGGAGCCAAATGTAAATGATGCTTTGTTGTGCACTGTATTTATTTTTATGTAGGAAAAGAGAAAGAGAACCACATAATCTAAATCTACCCAAATGTACTATTTACACTGTATAAAGAAAATTTCAACCTAAAAGCAAAAATATTGCAAATAAGTTTTTATGTTTTCATCATTTTATTTTTTCAGGTTTTGCCCTCGATATAAATAGGCTTCCACTTAGCCAACAAGGGTCTGTTTACACTTAACCTCTGACAGGATGTCTTATGTTTTTGTCAGTGTAATTGTTGCCTACCGTTAGCAGTACCAGCAGTACCGTCATCATCCCCATCATGATATACATGTTCTCGGTAAGGCCTCCAGCCCACAGAGGGCCCAGGATGGTGGCTAGGCCCCCCACTGAACGACGTATTCCCTGACTGAAACCTGCAAAATGCCGCATAGAGCACATACTACATCAAAGGGCTTACTTATCGATAATTATTATAACGGCCTTCAAATGTGGAGTAAACTTCACTGAGATACTAATTTTTTCCCCCAAAACAACCCCAGAACATGTTGTAATAAAACCAGCAAAAGAACAATTGAACATCATCTGTCATGCCTTTACTTGTCCATTAGATGGTGCAGTTTCTCACCTTGCGTTTTCTCAGCAGTAATTTTGGAAAACAGAGAAACCTGGGCAACAGACACAAATGGCAAACCCAAAATCTGCAGAAATACCCCAATGATGAACTCTGTCAGCTGCCATGCAAAGCCACCTAGAGAAAACACAAAATGCAAGAGGAGAGAAAGAAAGAAAAAAAAAACTGTGAATACTATATGTCACATTTTGAAGATGGATTTCAGGAAAGCTTTTTTGAGGATTAAATATTACATATGTGTAAAAAGAAACAGCATTACTTTGACTTTGACTGTGTCTCTGTGGGAGATCAAGGACACAGTTCTTTGTGTGAAAACACTACGTCCAGATGAACAGAATCAACTTTTGGGGATTTATGTGGCAGCCTTCGATAAAGTTAGTGACAATCAGATGCTAAAACAAAACAAACAAACAAAAGAAAACATTTTCAAGTTAAGTCTAACCTAGCGGCTTAGCCAAGAAGATGAGGCACCAGACACAGGAGATGTTACACATGCACAGACCAATGGCGAGGATCACCCGCTCTGTGACATGGCGGCTCAGCCAGCGCACAAACAGGAAGCCGGCGATCACCACTACACCACCAAGAAAGTACATCACGCTGTTCTCCAGCTCCCCAAAGTTGAAATATTTCTGCGTCAGAGGGGTCACCATGGTCTGAGGAGAGAACGGTTGACAATTTTACACAGCGTGTTAGTCTCATTATGTTCGTTGGCAAGATAAAAATTAGTAAAATCGTCTATAAGTTTGTATGCTTTCACATGGTTTAAAATGATTAAAAAATTTTTTTAAAAAAAAGATGTATTGAAGACAGATAACTTAATGTGTATGTGAGTTTCAATCTGTGTGTGCCTTTACTGCACCTCCAGCGCTGTCTGATTGAAAAAGGTGACAAACTGGGCAGCCAGCAGCACAATCACCTCTTCTCTCAGGAACTCTAATACAAAGAAACAGAAGCAGGTGGACAAAACATGAAGACACAGGAAAGAGACAGCGGTCAACAGCAACGTCAGAGAGAAAGGCCAAATGAGAAGGAGACACAAATCTATTTCATAACCAAGAAGTTCAGAAACAACAACAACAAACAAACTATGCTACTTCGTTTGTAAGAAATATAGAGCTAAGGCTGATAAAACTAACATGCTTTGTAGTAAGAAGGTAATCCAATCTGTTTAATTCCTTGAAGAAATAGATAAAAAAAAAAGTCAGATGAATAATCAGACAAGGCACCCAGCCATAATGATGTGAATCACTGACCTCGAGAAATGCTGAAATTCTTAAAGACACCCGAAGACTCTGCTGGTGAAACAGGAGAGTCAGGTGAAGGATTTTGATTCAGCGTGGTGTTCCTGGGTGGACTGGAAGCCATGACAGAGCCGTAGGACCCCATCAGCTCCTGAGACACTATTAGGGGCTTTCCTTCTTCATCGCTCTCTTCTTCATCTTCCACAAGGCTTTTCTTATTCTCTTCCTCTTGGTTCTTTCGCATCAAACTCTCCCTGGCTTTCCTCTTCTCAACAGGTGGTAGGTCCACAGTCAGGAAAACAACCACGAATTGAAGGAGAATCCACAGCAGACACATAAACAGCTGCAAGGGATGGATGAACAGAGTCACTGCTTTTCACAGATGGAGGCAAAAAAAGCATCAAAAATTTGAAACGCCTTCTTATAATGCATACTGACGCGTTTTAAATCTTACCCCGGGCGCAGTGTATTTATTGATTACAAAAGGACCCAGGTGGAAATCACATAACCTCAGAAAGATGTTAAATGCTGGACCTGTGTTAAACAAAGGTTACTACGTGAATATTAACTATGGGTAACCATCAGATCTATCTGAAACCATTAAGATTTATAATAATTAAACTCAGATGATCATCATACAATCTTTAATGTATGTCACCAGAAAGCAAACAAGCACTGACCAATCACAAGTCCAGCCTGTCGACACGCCATGACAGCAGCAAATACAGTGGTACGGTCCTCTGGAGCCGTGCTTCTGGTTAAGAAGCCAAAGATGGACGAACTAACGCCTGCACCGATGCCTGGAAAACAAACAATGTTTTATTGTTTTTCTGCTACATTAACACTCAAGTGCTGGGAGTCAATTAGAAAAACACATTTGTTTTTTATTTAAAATAGCATTTAGTTATCCTAAATGGTCACCAGTGGCATATTGTGTTAACTAATGCAAGTTTAAAATGTTAAAAGCATAATTAATAGGAAAAAAAGCTTTTTTTCACTTATGCTGGGACAGGTGAAATGTATTTGGCTTATTGAGTATCCAGAGCTTTGGGTGTTTCAGCCTCAAATTGGCCAAAAAAAGAATTTCTTGAAGGCTTTGGGGAATTGCAAAAAAATGAAGATAACACAGTGAAAAGTGATAAACCAGAAAAGAAGTTTCTACTTTGACAAATAGACACCTTACACATCTTCAACTTATCTTAACAGCTTTACTCTCGTGACTCTCATGAATGTCTTGGTGATGGTGATGTTAAGTGAGGGATTTGTATGGGATAAAGGGATTTTCAGGAAGGAATGCTATCACTTTTTGCAGTACAAGCCATACCCTGTGAATGTTAATTTATTGGAGCCACTTGGAGCCAATTTCCTCATACAATGGGACAATGACCCAAAACACAGCTTCAAATAAGAACTTATGAACATTAACTATTTAGACAAGAAGGAACCAGTTGGCATTCTTGAAATTTCTCCAGATTACCCCAACAAAGTGACAGCAGTTATGCAATTATTATGTCCAACCTTGACAAAGTCTTAACAGTGTCTCATATCTAGTTTGTAACACACTCAATGACTGCAAACTCTGCAGCAGTATATTTCACCAAACATACCCTATTCAATTTAAAGTAACTTGTAAACAGATTGCAGTGTTGAATTCTGAAACATTATTAGTGACCTACCAGTTAAGGATTTATGGATGCCAATGGAAACTATCACAAAGACAGGGAGTATATTTTGCAGTAAATAATGTATCCCAGTGTTTTCTAATTACTGAAGTACTTTCAATCTAAAATTTTATATAGTCAAAAATTTTATAAGTCACATGTTTTTAAAATTGTTTTAAACTAACATGATCTTTCCAAGCTATGTTTTTCAGTATGAGTAACATATTTGTAGTCATTAAATCCACAAAATGATTTTCAGTTCTACAGTTACTTATTATAGACTCACCTGCTACCAATCTGCTTGACAGCAGAAGCCACTTCGAGTAGCCCATCAAGTACATAAAATTACCTGTGAAGTTAAAAAAAAAAGTGTAAATCTGGAATCAACTTAATTGTCATATACATGAGATTTGAATACAAAAATATGTTTGGTTTCTTGTACAAAAGAACCTAAGTGCCCAATATAACTGGGGTTCAATTGTGAATCATGTTTGAAGGATTGGTGACTATTAGAAAATATGCAAGACCTGTGGACTCACCAACTATCTCAAAGATGTTGGCAAACAATATTATCTTCTTTGTTGATCGGGTTCTGTCAGACCAGTGGCCAAACAGTGGTCCAGACAGTAGGCCACTCAGACTGAATGCTGACAGGACCAGTCCCAGGAAGTAAGGTGCTGCATCCAGAGTCTGCAAGTAACTCCATATTGTGGGCAAAATTACAGCTGTGGATAGAGGGGAAATTTGTTTTTTATTTTATTTTTATACCCTATATGGTGAACAGATAAGAAATCATACATATTCGATTCATCACAGTCTGAAAAGTAAAAGAAAAAAGATGGATACATCATGCTGTTATTGCTTAGAGCTTTATTTATCACACAGACAAAGGATAATGCTGACCAAATGTAATCCAAAATTCAATTACTGGGTCAGATGGCACACAATAAAGCATGCTCTCAGAGAATTCCAGAGAAAATTACTACTCAAATTCTTGTCGTTCAGGGATATGGCTCTGACAGAGGTAACTGTGTGTGCAAGTGACAAAGCTAAAAGCTCCAAAAACTGACTGTTTCTTTTTCATAAACTTTAGGAATTTATAAATTATTTGTATACTTATATATTGCTCTTTAGGAAAGAGCAAAACCTCTGTATCTGTACAAAGTTTAATAATCTTTCTTTTTCATTGCCTTGTCTATAAACAGTTAGTTGTCTATATACAGCCTCTATACACCACCACAGTGGAATCAAATACACAAGATTTGATTGAAGTACAGACCTAATTTAGTTCAAAGAGTTTAACAAAAACACTGCATTAACTGTTTAACAATTACAGCCATTTTTATACATAATGTACCATTTTCAGAAGCTCAAAAGTAAATAGAAAAATGACTGATAAGCAGTTCCAGGTGAGGCCTGTTCCCTCATTACATCAGGACAAACTAAGCTGATAAAATCAAATAAGAAATCTGGTTCATTCTTAAAAAGAATGAAAAAAATCAAAATTGATTAGGTCAAGAAAACCAAAAGGCCTGAAGGACCACAGAAGAGACCTAAAGTGGATAATGACAGAATTATTTCTATGGCTAAGAAAAACTCCTCCACAACATCAAACCAAATCAAGAGCACTCTGGGGGAGGTAGGTCTGTCACTGTCAAAGTCTACAATCAAGGGACACCTTCTGAATGGAAATACAGAGGGTTTACAACAAACCACTGGTTATACTCAAAAAACAAGAAGGTCAGATTAGACTTTAACAGAAAACATTTAAAGAGGCCTACACATTTCTGAAAGAAAAAAATGTCTTTGGATGGATGAAATCAAGATTAATTTGTAATAGAATTATGTGAAGAAAAAAATATGGAGAAAGAGAGAAAGAGCTCATGATCCAAAGCATATGACTTTATCTGTAAAACATGGTGGAGGCAATATTATAGCATGAGTATGTATGGCTGCCAGTGGAACCACGTCAGTCGTGCTTACTGATGATGTGACTGCTAATAGAAGTAGCAGCAGCACATTCAGCAAAATGCTGCAAAACTGATTGGACAGCGGTTGACAGTGCAAATGGATAATGAAACCAAGCACACTGCAATAGCAACCCAAGAGCTTCTGAAGGCAAAGACATGTCATATTCTTCTGTGGCCAAGTCAGTCATCTGATCTCACCCCAACAGAGCATGATTTTCAGTTATGAAATACAAAACTGGAGGTAGAAAGACCCACAACAAGCAGCAACTTATAGTGCCTGCGGTAAAGGCATGTCAGAGCATCTCAAGGAAGGAAACACAGCATTTGGTGATGTCCATGGTTTCTAGACTCCAAGAAGCATTTTCTTTCAAATATATATATATATACAGTTACATGATATTAAAATAATGTTTCTTTTCTCAATTAATCATTAGCCTTTGAAAATAGATGGCTAAACATGGCTGTAATTCTTAATCAGTTAATGCAATACTTTTGTAAAGCCCCTTGAATTAAAGCTGGAAGTCTGCACTTCACTCACGTCATGAATGTTTGATTTAAAATCCACTACAGTGGCGTAGAGAGGCAAAATTGTGTCATTGTCCAAAAACTTATAGACCTAACTGTGTAAAGCGATTTGCTTGATGCCTCTTGCATCAAGATACCAGGTTGGCTAGTTGGTTTACCAGGCTGCTCCCAACTACTCATCTGGTTGGTCAGCTGCATTCTATGCTCACATTAGTATGTAGTTGCTTTAATTTTCTGTCCCAGATTTGAGAATTATTTACTCTACATGGCAATTATTTCACATGCGTTAATGCGTTAATTCACCCTTTTTGCTAGAGGTTAGTTAAGTTCATTGACCTTGTTTGATTTGTGGTTGCCACAATTTTTAAACATATTTGGTCTCTGCAATGGTTTCACAAGGCACACCTGTATTCATGTCTGTTTTCCAGTTGTTCTTTTGACTGTATTTTTAAAGTGACTGTGACCTAGTTGTAATAATGGCTTAAGCGATAAAGGGTTAGACGGTTAAGACAGTTAAGACAGATAAGACAGATAAAGACAGTGATGATGTCCAACCAGTTAAATTCAGTTCAATTTTTTTAATATAGTGTCAAATCAAAAAAACAAAAAAAACAACAACAAAAAACAGTCAACTCAGTGCGCTTTATATTGCAATAATAATACAATAATAGAAAACCCTTAAAATCAGATGACCCTGTATGAGCAAGCACTTGGCGACAATGGGAACTAAAAACTTCCTTTAAACAAGAAGCATTCTCCAGAAGCACCAGGCCCAGGGGGGGGGCGGCAAGCTGCTGAGACTGGTTGGGGGTGAGGGGAAGAAAACGTGCAGTTAAATATTCAGTGTCAAACTGTAGTGTAGATGACCCTATTTTATGTTAATCACTATTAAATAAACACAGGTGGGTTGTACTGGAAATCTGCACTCTTAAGTCAGCTACAAGTAAAACCACTGGTGTTAAAAGACTTAACCAACTGTTTGTGTTTTGAGCACTGTTCAGTTTGCTGGAAATCCATGTTCTGTGATCAAGCTCCAGCCTCACCACAAGTGTGTGTATGAGCATATACAGGTGCTCATACACACAGGCACACAGAACCACAGCGGAGGTGGGGTTGAAACTGTTTGTGTGAAAGTAATCAGAAAAAGCATCTTAAAGCTACACACAGGGAAATCAAAGGTATTCTTGACATATGGTAGAAGAGAGTTCTAATGAGACTGTAATTTTTATTATGCATTTCAGTTCTATTCATCTAGTTTAGGTTGGTTGAGCTCAAATGCTCAATTACAGCAACCCCCCTACTTCAATCTCTGTTGCATATTAACACCTGTCCTGTAAGTAGGTGTGGTACAGCCTCAAAAATGAATCATGGTTTTTCAAGAAGTTTGCTATAATGATATTTCTGATGATACAGAAAAAAAAATGAATAATGCTTCATTCGTGTTTGCAGCATTTACATCTAAGTAAATGAAGTGCATTCTCCATCCTTCTTTTGCTAGTGCTGACACACTATCTAATTTGAAGTGTGAATAGCAATACATTAGTAATAGTGACACAGCATAAGTCAAATGTCAGGACAAAAGTAGCCTAGCTAGTGTTTCCCTTGAAAATTTTAAGTCCAAGTATAAATAACTGCTTAACATTTTAAGTTAACAATAAAAAGTAACTTAACCAATATTGTCACAAAGTAAAACAAAAATCTTTTCTACCTGAGATGTTCCTTCAGTAATCAGTAATTTCCTTGTTTGCTCTCACTGTCATGTGGGGTGCTATGAAGTGCTCCAATCATGCTGGACTTAGTCACTTATGTACATTTGGGTCGCAGGTCACCAGCTGCTAATGTCTCTCACACTTAGCCTGGTTGCACTTGATGGTTTTGTGCTATGGTCTCATGTGGTGAAACACATTTGTTGTTTCCACCTTCAGCAGGAACAGTTTTCTCATATATTTGATAAAGTCCTGTGCTTTGTTGGAGTTTGTTCAAGTAGTTCCATTTTTAGGCACTAACCCATGAATGGAGACTGACACATGTGGATCTTACTCACAGATCAGCCTGGGTTTCTCTCATTATTGCTCACACTAGGGAACATAAACGATGATCCAATGATATCGCAATATTTTTACACCACATAAAGATTTACACTGGTATTATCGCCCTAACTTTGAGTTTGCCCAATATGACCCCAAGCTTGCATCTCTGGACACTGAATTTCCTATTTTCTGCCTTGCACTTTACATGCTTCCAGCAAATAGTGAAAATAATTCAGTGTTACAGAATCATAAAATTGATAGCAACCTTATATTTGTACTTAGTTTCACTTCATTTAAAGCTCACAATTGTATGGCTTGAAGCTTGGATTTATAATCTATTATGTTACCGTTGTCTGTGTGTGTCTTTATAACCGGTTAACCTTATGGTACTTATAATGCAGCGTGTAACCCAGAACTCAGATTTTCTTTGTTGTTGTTAAATGCCAATGCAAATGTGGTAAATAAAAACAATGAAACATATTATTATGTCCACCTCTTATAATAATTTGATTTTTATATATTCTATACAATACATATACATCTTATATATTGGGATGCTTATAAACATTCATGCAATCACAAATGTGCTTTAAATGCACCGTAGAGATGATCTTCATTGAAAATGATTATGTGAAATGAGTAATTTCCGATGTTTTTAATGTATAATATACTTGCATACATTGTTTAATAGACTGTAGTAAACAGGATATGAAGGGGCTATATTTAAAATAAAGAAACGATCTATTTTGCAAATATCTTTTTGACTCTGATGCGTCATTGAACCTACATTATAATGAAAACTGTCCTGTTTGTCCACTTAAAATGTCTTGATATGTTATGTTGTACTTGTTACAATTTCTTTGTCATTTTCATCCACCCATGTTTACCCCCAGTGTCCTACAGTCCTGTTCCAACGCTGACATTCAATAACAGAAGAAGTCTTACCATATTCTACGCCGCTAAGAAGAAAAATGAGTCCAATGGTGATAAATGTCAGCTTCTTTTCCCGTCTATTATCCATTCTGTTTGGCTGCTAAAATCTTCTTTCTATAGGAATTTAAACATACATTTCCCTTCTCGTCTCCCCACCAAACACTGCCGACATAATCCCGAGTGCCGTGCTTCCAATTAGAGAAAACAGCTGGAGAATGCTTAAGTAGCAGAACATACTGTTCCTGAACAGCGTTTGCAGGGCTAATATCACTTATCACTATGCGTTATCTCATATCGTATGGAAAACTCGTTTTCGTCTTGATTAAATTAAAGTCCACTTATATGTAAGATGTCTGTAATTAAACCACCCGGGTGAATGCTCCGCAATGATTGATGCTAGCCGTAGCTTACTAAACACTCGCCCTCAAACTGCCAAAAGCGAGGCAGAAGGGAGACAACCAATCACAGCAGTGCGCAGTTTAAAGCCATCCTACACAACTTCCGGTTGCCAGCACCTTGACAGTCGCAACCGCTGAAACTTAAACTGCTTTCATAGATTCACGCACACATTAGAGTATAAGGTTTGTTTGGGTTTGTTTTTTCTTCTTTCTGTTGCAAGACCATTTAACAAGATAAACGATGGTAGTGCTGTGCGATTCTGCAGATTTTGGTGTCGATCTGATACAAAGTAAATACAAGGCGAGCATTGCTGATACTAATACCGATACTTTCAACTTTAAAAGGTAGCTTATAAAGGGAAGAGCAGCGTGCCATGATTTATGAGATTAATCATAATGATCTTTCAAATTCTGTGATTTTGTGTAATACTAATACAACAAAACATATCTTTCAGCTTTTCATTTATGTTGAGAAAGGTTTGTTTTGTTTTGTTTTTTGTAGACCTGGAATGTAAATGTGTCTGTCTGTACCTCCACCTCTAGTTTTAAGCTTAACCTAGAGTGAATCAAAACTCTTTTTGATTTCTTAAATTTGTTGTGGAAGCACCATCCAAAGAAAGATTTTTATACCTATAGATGTGCAGGATAGAACTGCACTTCTTGCTTATACGTGCATTATTAGACAAGCGTCACTATTGCAAAAAATAAAAAATTAGCACTGAACCTCCTTATCTTGAACCCATTGGACTGAAAGCCAACATAGTATGGATTTTCACTAATGAGTGTGGATTCAATCGTGCTAATTAATGCAGTTTAGGAGTAGAAGCAAGCGCAGGCAGGGTGGAGATGAGTGTCAGGGGTGATTTGCGACAGGAGGCTAGCAGCAAGAGTGAAAAATAAGGTTTATAAGATGAGAGTGAGATCTGCAATGATGTATGATTTGGACAGTGGCACTAACATAAACCTGGAGCTGGAGACACTAAAATTTTCATTGAGAGTGACCAGGATGGACAAGATAGAAAATGAGTGTATCAGAGGGAGAGCTCAGGTCAAGTCTTTTGGAGATAAAGTTAGAGAGGCAAGGATGAGATGGTTTGGACATGTGAAGATGAGGGATAGTGGAGTTGTTGGACAAAGCATGTTGAAAATGGAGATACCAAGCAGGAGGGAAAGCTGAAGACCTCAGAGAAGTTACATCCTTCCTTTATTGCATCACTAAACTCAACTCTGAGTCAGACAGAAATGTTCCCCATCTTGTGACATCCATTAGAAGAAAAAGCAGTTTTCCATACAAAAAGCTGCCTGTGGGCCCCCTGATTAAATTTTCTGTCTCTCGTGTGTTCATGTTTTAGTTTGTTGGCATCTAGAACATTTGCCAGTCACAATGTGAAGTCCTACACATGAGGTAGGATTACATTATTTAAAGTTGCTAAATCTTCCTTTTAGAGGGAGATTTAATCTTTAGGCTTTCATTACGCATGTTGCTCCTTTTACACATGCTTAAGGTTTTGCTCTGTGGTTGTGGATCCCTTGTAGCCTCCTGTGCAGCGTCAGAATGACATCAGACAACATGAATTATTGGTGTTGTGAGAAGGCTGAGGATAAATGGCCCATTTTGGGTCTGCAAGGGGAATGAATGGAGCCAAAAACTGCAAATGGATTTATTGAAACTGTAATTATAAACCTGAAAGTTCAGTTTTCTGAGCTACTTAACTCAATAAGCACTGTTTCTTTATAGAACCATCTTCCATCCTAATTATAGCAGCACACATGATGTCTGTGTAATAATATTAGACTCACCCTTCTTGCTGATTACAAGGATAATTAAATGTTTGTTTGAGGGCAGTTGCTACGCTATGAGGAAATAAACCTAAGAATAAACATGCCAATGTGTATAAAAGAAGTCTTTATTTACAGTTTGTCTGCAGATGGAGTTGGTAGCAGTTCTTATGTGCTACAGTGTTTAGTCTTTAGTCCATCCTGTTGGAGGAATGAGAATCAACAAAATGAAAAATTTTTTAAAAAGTTTTCAACAGCCTCCTTATAGATGCTCCAGACTTGAAAATATGCATATTTTCGGTACTCAGTTCAGTATAATTTTAAGGTTGACTGGTGAACCAAGGGTGGGTGATCAAAGCTGTGTTTTAGAAGGCCAGCTTCTTCATGAGGAGGTAAACCCTGGAGTCCACTTCAAAGCCGTGAAGATTGTTGGCATCTCCCTGTAGCCTCATGAGGAGGCCTCCATAAGACACATAAGCAGAGCTGAAAGAAGAACACACAGGAAATCAGAATAACACAAACCAACGGCAGAGTTTGTAAAGCTTATCACACAGGCAAATTCAAATGGTATCTCATTTCCATAAATATGCTCACAGAAAGGTCATCTTCTCTGTTACAGACACAGTTTTGTTCCTGCAGGTTATGAATTTCAGTAAATACATGAGATATATTAATTTTCAGAAAACTAAGCACTTCACTTACAGACGTGTGGCAGCTTCTGTTGAAGTTTCATCGCCCTCAATCTTGTAAACTTTCCCATACATCACATAATCAAACTGGTCTGCTCTGGAAATTCAAACAAAGTGGAATGAGTGTGAAAGTCATTTTGTAAATTAAAGGAGTAAGAAAGTACTAACAATTTTATTATTGTTATATACGCCATGTTAAAGTTGTACAAATTCAAACTTTAAACTGGAAGCAGCTGTCTTACCTAGACGGTCTGTCATCCTGAGGATTGTACTCTCCATCGTCTGGTGTTCCATCTTCATATAATGTGCTGGCAATCACCAGTCTAAACTTGTCACCTTAATGAAAGAGGCATATTATAACAAACTGGCTTTTTCATGTTGTGCATTTGGACACTATGGGTTAAATTCTGACACATGGTTCTTTAAGGCTTTTGCTAAAGGTTTACTCATAGAGTTGGGTTCCTTCAGGTTGACTAAATGTTATTATAAAGCTATTATACGACTCACCTGCACGTGACAAAGTCAAATATTGAGGGGGTCAGGGAACACATTAACGAGCAATCATGTTTTTGAAAAGTATTACAGTATGAACTTTACTTTTGAAGAGTGCCAGTTTATTCTGATGAAATATTCTAAATAGCTAACACAGTCATTTGCTATAATTATACTGTATACAAGACAAGTTTACACTATTGTATTTGATAAATATCAACTAACAAATGACTTCCAATTATTAAAAAACACAAAGACACACAGGGACAAAAAAAGGCTCTTTTTCTTACCAAGATCAACAGGATAGATCTGAATGTTCACATCCAAGATGAGGTCCATCTTGAATGATTCACTTTCACAATGCAGGCGAGATACTGCAGAATAACAGTTTGAAGAGTTTCTATTAGTTAATTCATATGTTTGTTTGTTTTAATTAAATGGCATTACTTGACAACACAAAAGAAAATAAAGAAGATCAACAATAACTAAAATAATGCCTCTTGTTGATAATCAAAGTTAGACTGGTTTATGATTGGTTAGAAGTTGCGTTCTTGGATACTTGAAAAATTTAATATTAGGTCCCTTTCCACAGTCCATTTCCACTAAGAAGAACTGTACTTGGATTCTAAATTAAACTTTATCTATATTAAGATCATATTGCGTTAAAAGAGTGTGTAAAAGAGTGTGGGCCATCTAATGGCTAATAATCTGTCCATTGCATCTGAAATTACTAATACGGCAGTACAGACTAGAAATTTTTAAAACAAGAAATTATCTGTTGGTTGGTGTTATAATTTCACATTTTTCTTTTATGATAATATTTCACACACCTCTGTCAAACTTCTTGCCATCTGGATCGATATCTTTTACATCAAAAATATCCTCAAAAAGAATTCCAGCCATCTCTCTCCAAGTCTGTCAGCCTTAAAAAAGGGGAAAAATAGAGACATAAACACAAAATGAAGCCACTTTTATTTGACTGAACTGATTACTAACACTTAAAACCTGTCCTGCCAGTGCAAGAAACACACATCAATCTGAAAAATGCTGAAATTCACAGAAACTTGTGTTTGCTTGTCTTATTGGGGTTTTTTTTCGTCTACTCTGCACAACCACATCTCAAAAATCCTAACCACCAATGATACATTAATGACACAATTGTGTATCACAACTTAAAAAAGCTTCAAACCTTAATATTTCGTGCATTTGTTTTTGACCATTTAACAGTAATCTAACACCTGTTGTTGCTGAATCAGTTAGCCAAAGTATTAGTCTTGCTTCAGCTGTAACTTCAACTTTAGTACTATCTCTCATTCATGCTAGTTGTTAGCTTTAGCATATTGGCCACACGATTCCAAAGACTTACCTCAAATACGATGAAGTTTTGAAATTATAGTGTAAGCTCAATGGGGTCAGGCTCACTCGGGTTTTCACCCTGCGACAGCGAATATTTAATTTTGCGCTAAATATCTTATTTAATCAAAATTTCATTCATTATTATCCCAAACAGACTGTACCGCGCAGGAGCAATGTGCTCAACCTTTGACAAAGAAAGTGCTTCCGGTTTGGAATACGGAAAGAAAAAATATAAATGTAAATATATAACAAAATTAGATGAAGATAGACGAATTTTTTCAACGACAGACAAAAATAAAACGTATGATAACGTTATGATAAAAACAAAAAACGTAAGCGTTTACCTGCCTATCTGCTCTTTCTGCCTGTTAATATTCGAAAAAATATATATAGTTAGTAAAAGTTTAAAAAGTAAAGCGGGTTTCATGAGATACCTTATTATTGTTATAAAATCATAATAATCTGCAAAGAATAAGTAAGAAGCAACTAGCATCCTTTCGTCATTGTTTACGACATTTGCCTCTACTTTCCAGTCTATTTGGTTGCTAGGTGTTTTTTAGCGTCCTGTCTGTGTACCGTTGCTAGCTAATGGCTATCCAACGGAGATAAGTTGCAACTCAAGACCACAAACCCTCACAAAAATGGACGGTTCTACCCACGAGCGCCTCGAAAGGGTCATAAAACTGTATTCACCAAGTACCGGATATGCAAACGAGGTAATGATATTAATGTGCTCTCTTTATGTCACATAACGTTAATTGTCACAAGCTAGCTTATTAGCTAGCTAGACATCTCGACGCTGTCTCTGATGTCTTACTGTGTTGAAGATAATTAACATTTAATGTAAATGTGCTTGATTTTTAGATTCTAAAGTAAAACTGCCAATCAGTTGTATCTTTTTAGATTTTTTTTCTGTGTGTGTGTGTTAGTTGCTCAGACGATTGTGCTGTCCGATTCCTACAGACTGCAAAATGCTAATTGGGAGCGAAAACATTACTGAATGAAAGCGGGACTCTTTGCTGCCGGATATTTTGAAGTTTTTCGGTACTCACATGAGTTCCAGGGAGGCAGCCAAGATGGGGGACATCTTGGCAAATGAAGCCGATCTTCTTGGGATGATTAAGGAGGTAGCACGTTTCTACTGTAAATTGCCATATGCAAATCGCAGTGAGCATTAATTGAATTCCGTTGGAAGTAATCAGAATGCACAACTTTTATGTATAGCGTTTCTACAATAAATTATGCATAGATGACTGAAAGCATAGCTACATTCTGCTCTGATTGAAGTGGTATGTCACGTGTTATTTGTATTGTTTTTTTTTTGTTTGTTTGTTTTTTGTAGTACCTTAAATTTGAAGAATTTGAAGAGACCCTTCACAGTTTTGAGAAGGAGTGCAAAAGTAAAGGCAAACTCGTCTCAAAGCCTCCGGGGAATACTCTCAGGGACTCAAAGACACGTGTCATTCAGGTACATTTTGATTATTTGTGGAATTGTGATGGTAAAAAATTTCAAATTGATTTATTTTGTCTGTATTAATTGTAAAGACCTTTAATAGTCGTGTACATATCATGAATCAATTACTACTGTGTGATAAACCAAAAAAATCTGACTCTTCTAGAAAGACCTCCTCAGCTCATTTGATGATGGAGACCACAGGGTGTTCTTTGAACTGTGGACAGAGACTATTCCCCCCAAAGTTAAAGACACAGATGCCCAGGCTCAGGGACTGGAGTTCTACCTTTACATCCACTTTACAATCTACCCACTGAGGAGGCACCCTGTAGGACATGTATGTATTTATACGTGTATGTGTGTGTCAATACTTATGTCATTATGTGCTGTTTTTCATATGTCCACTAAGCTGCGCCAGAGGCTTTATTTCCCCCTCTGTGGCAACAGTTTTGTTGATCTCTTACAGTATGGAATACCTTTCATCATATAGTCAATTGGAGTTTGAATTAATTTATTTATGCAGATTTTAACTTTAGAAAAAAACCTTATGCTTCTTTATCTTTTTAATTTAAAAAAAATTTTTTTTTAGCAAAACATACAATCATAATTGAAGAGGTATTATTATTTTTTATTTTGTTCATGAATTATTTTTGATGGAAATCTCAAATCTACCCCAAGGACTGTGTTGAGTTTGAAGAGAGGATTTCCTTCTTCAAACAGTACCTGGAAACCCGAGGAAAAGCTCTGAGCCAGACCACAGAGTTTCTGCCTTACTATGCTTTGCCTTTTGTTCCCAACCCCACTGTCCACCCTTCCTTCAAAGACCTGTTCCAGGTATTACACTTAAAGAATATTACCTTGCTTTTTACAATCTAGTACAGTTACTATGTCACACTGAGAGAATGAACATCACATATTTAATATTTAACTTGTGTTTCATGTTTTTAGGATTCCTGGATGCCAAAATTGAGAGATAAGCTGGAGCAGTTCCTGTCAGTGATACTTAAGCCATCCAACAGCCCAAGGCTGATGACTTTATATGTATCCTTCTACTGTGCCTCACTAATGAGTCACTGCTGGGAAAACCATCAGAGTACAGATTTACAAATGGATTTGTGTCTGTCTTGTTTTGATTTCAGTGAGATGGCATTAGGACAAATCTAACAGGAGGGCATGTCAAACTCATAGTCACAAAATTCATATTTTCATTCATTGCACAAACACACGTGACAGGTAAACAGTTGTAAAGTAAAATGTAACTTTTATCAATGAAATTCTGAATTCCAGCTTTTTGCATAAATGGATTACAAATTTGACAGTAGTACTACTAGGTTAAGTAGTTTTAACAGCCTTCTTTGAAGCTTACAAAACATAGCAAACAGTAAAAATCTAGCAATTTTGTTGAAGTAATGTTTCATGTATAGAACATAAACCCACTGAGGAGCAAAAACCTTGCTTTCTTTAGCTGGACTGCACATTTAAATGTAGAATAAAAATCTTTTCTGTAGGTGAATAAGCAATTCATTAACAACCAGACTCTTGTAACATGGCTTTTTGTTTCCGATGCTGCAAACCAGTCGCATTAGATTTGCATTTATAAATTCCTGTGCTCGATCATGTTACTACGAAGAGAGATTGATGGGTTAGTGAACTATGTTGAACTAAAAGTCAGTTTGATTTAAAATAATCTGGAATTGCCACATTTTTACTTACTGTAACTTTACAGTAAGTAGTCATTCAAACTGTGCACTGTTTTTGAGAGCACGCACACAGTCTGAAACACAAAACCTGGCCTAAAAGAGAACGTTGATAACAACAGTCGTGATAACCATTGTCCCCAACTGGGGTTTTGGATTTTTGTCAAGTCAGCTAATGCACAGAAAGCCTGGCTTTTTTTTTTAGCTTTCTTTGCAGTACACCTCTCTGGTCTGAAACAAACATCCTAACCTCCTCAGAGTAGAAGAGCAAGCAAAGGGTAATGGAATTATTGGGATACTGGAAACCCAGGTAGAGACTTTGCTCAGTATATGTTTGTGAAACTAAACTGGCCAACTTTCGAAAGGTTTGTAAAATAAAATGCTAAGGGCTGAAAAAATGTTTCTAGTGTATACAAAATTAACAAGGTTACCAAAAGTGGAAACACTTGAGCATCAGCGTTTTTTGGCTCAGCCAATTAATAATATTTACATGTGCTTACATGACATTTATGAGAGGAGTTTATTGCAGAAATCCTGTCGTAATCAGGGTAAGTGAATGCAGGAACACAACCAGTTGTCCTTGTTTGTCGTCTGCCGCTTG
The DNA here is from genome assembly GCA_015107715.1 of Tylochromis polylepis. Classification (NCBI taxonomy): domain Eukaryota; kingdom Metazoa; phylum Chordata; class Actinopteri; order Cichliformes; family Cichlidae; genus Tylochromis; species Tylochromis polylepis. The sequence goes on along the minus strand of VVHJ01000012.1, from coordinate 395 downwards.
GGATGCATGCACATCTGGTTCGTTGTAATGTAAAGTCTGTGCTGTTGCAGGAAAACAGATGTCCGCATGGACCACGCTCAGCATCTTATGATGACATTTGTGTCGCTTGGACCCAAGCAGACACAGAAAGCATAACTGAGGTTATTAGCTAATTCCATCTGCCATCCTGTTATAACATCTTTATTAATTATTTAATTTGTGTGTAATTCTGGATGAAACCATTAACAAGGGAATAAATAAAGGAGAAATGTTTGATTTGTCTAAGTATGTGATCTTTAACCAGCTTTATGCAGAAGGAGGGTGGATGGGGTACTAAAGGTAATTACCCCATCACAGATTCTACCTTTTTGTGTATTTGCAGTTCTTCAAACTTTGGGGACAAACTTTGAAGAACT
>VVHJ01000008.1:0-14417 GCA_015107715.1 Tylochromis polylepis | reverse complement strand
TCTTTGGTCTGGATATTTTAAACCAGGAAGTAGCCCAAAGGGACATCAGCTCTCCTGGAAAGGAGGTGTTAGAAAATGCAATAGATGACTGCCTTCAGCAGCTGTCAGACTTGCAGCTCAACAAGGTTCATATTTTTCTTGCAGCCATAAATCTTATGTAATAGTTTTGTCATGTGTGAATAACAGAGGAGGGTAGTGCACTCTCTATATTATGTGTCTTTTATGTTTCATCTCCTCAAACACAGACAGTTAATCAAGCTGAACAAGAAACATGCTGTCCCGAGAAAGCCATCACAAACCTGAAAACTGAGCTGCATAAAGTCCAGATGGAGAATGATGCCCTGTCTGACCTGAGGTGAAAACACAGATACAGTTTTACATATGTAAAATAAAATGCCTGAATCACTTTGACCCACAGATCTTTTGATTTGTAGATTAAAGGATTCAAGGAAACACGTTGATCAGATGGAAAAGATGCTGTGCTTGTTGGAAGAGCTTCAGAAACTCAAAAGGTCGAGGGACAAGAAGCTGCAGGAGATGGAGGATGAGGCGGTCACACTTAACAGGAAAGTAGAAACATTGGAGCAGACCATAAAGGAGGTGTATCACACACTAGATGGGAAACAACCTGAATACTCAATCTCCAGCGCTAAACATGAGAACAGACAAACGCAACAATTTTTGCCCACTAAGGCAAATGTAGATGTCAACGACAAGCTACAGGGGAGGCCCTTTGTGGTAAGTCATAGAATTCAGCTGAGTACAATAATGGGTATATTCTACAAAAAAATATTACTTTGATGATTTTCTTTTCCTTCTGTTTCATATTAGTCAGAAGATCAGATAGGGAACAAGGAATACAGTGGAGCAATTGAACAAGAAAGGTATATCATTTTCCTAACTAATCAGTGAATTCTGTCATTAATTGAATGTCAGCAACTGCCCATCACGGATTCTTAGAGCTGGGTTTGTCAGACCTGCTGTACATAAGCTAAAGATTTTCCACTGACTCACACGAAGTACAAAGTAAAGCAGCAAATCTACATAATAAATGATCAGAATGTTTGTGTATGATTTTTGCCATAATTTGTGTCACTTTTGAAGAAAATGCATAGCATATATATATCAACTTCAGTGTAACAGTTGTTTTTTTTCTTTGTCAATGGAGTGAACAGCCAGTTTAAGTTATTCTGTAGAAAATTATGCTCAAACATAATGATTGTCATCTTCTTGTCAGAAACAAAATTGCGAAATTCTTGCCTTTAGTGATTAACCAACTGTATTGAATCACAGCACTTCTTTTTATTACTTCTCTTTAGTTCTTGTGTGCTATCAAAGTAACAAAGTAAACTTAAAAAGTTGCTGTGCCCTACCTTAACAGTGTAAATAAACACTGTGCAAAATGTGTCTCTTAGAGTGGAAGACCTCATTTCAAGTCTTGGCCAGGAGATGGCGATGTTGACTGACATACTGAGCTCATCAAACGACAACAGCTTCAACTTGTGTGCCAAAGTGGACCTGCTCAAGTAAGTGGCTGTTATTATTCATCAGGTAGTTTGCAGTGTAGTGATAACTCCCTGCTGGTTTCTGTATTACTGTAAACTTGTCAGACAATAATAGAACTATTCACTCATGATTTTTATACATAGAAAACTCACTGAGAGGCCAGCCTCATTGCACCAGTATCAGGCCAGAGAATTGGAACCAACCTTCTCCAGCCTTAAAGATAAGGTAAAGATGATGTTATCATCAGTTATTAAGTCAGTCAGATATAAATTAGCTTCCCTGAACTGTGCTGCTTGGATGCGGAAAAGCAGCACCAGTAAATCACCAGTACATGCTTCTTTTTTATGTGGTTTGCGAATGTGCTTTGTCATGTTGTAGGTTTGTGGTCAGCAGCTAACTGAGTGCTCAGTGAGAAAAAGACAAATCATTGCAACAGGCAATTATACACTTAAGGTGTGGCAGCACAGCCTTGCTTCTGTGTATAAACTGTTATGTCGGTGTATTAAAGTACAGTGGTTATGTCAGATTAAACTTTGTGTCAAGTTTAGGTAAAATGATGTAATTTATTTAATCTGCTTGTGAAACTGCTTTAGATGTAGGTGGGAGCAGTCAAAGACAATTAGCAAAACCAGAAGGAGACTTTTTATAAATGGATGGGTTTTAAGGTTACTGAGACAGTATAAACTGAGCCTATAATGCCCCTCTTGTAATAACTAATGTTTTCATACTGTTCTTATGTACTGCACCGCCATCTATACAATAGGGCAACAATTTTTGGGTGAGAAAAGTAAGCAACGGTCCTTTTTAGCAACTGAAGTTTGAACATCCCGACTGATTATTAGGTCTTTCTGTAATGCCAACACTAGAAGGCTGGAGGAGTTCATCGTTGCTGTGAGGCAAAATGTAAAAACCAATGCAACTGGGCATGCAAATTACAAAGTAACAGCACTACCCAAGAGGCCTCCTTTTTTTCCTGGTTTAAAGTTAGCCTTTGGGCGTTGGCTGAGGATGAAAGCATGATTTTTTAATCATATCATTGAGGTAATGAGCCTGTGTTACCTCAGTTAAAAGAAGTCTGTGCAAAATTTTCCTACATGCAGGAAAAAAGTATGAAAAGGGTGAACAACATAGTGATCTGAGTCACCCAAACAAGTTATTTGGGCATACACTGATCATATCTTGGGTGGGCAATTGCTATTTCCGACTTGGCGTTAGTGTTGCGTAACGTATAACTTCTCAGACTCAGTAGATGTCATTTCCAGTTGGCCACTTAGTCCATGTGGATTCACCGAGGTTGTTGTTAATTTTGACCTCATGATTTACCATACTCACAATCTTGTTATGTAAGAAGCAGTTCTCAATGTTCAGAGAGAGTTGCCTTAATGTGTAATATGCCAAAAGATTATAATTTTTGTCCATTTCAGTACAGGCAGCTCACTGTGCTTCCTGCTTTATCCAGAGGTGCTGTGACCAGCAGCAGTGTGAGCTCCAGGAGGGATTAAAGGTTCTTCAAGGGCAGCTGAAGGTGACTAAGGAGCAGCTTCACCAAGCTGGGGAGGAGAAAACCTGCCTAGAGGCCCTGCTGGAACAGAGTGACCACGAGGGAAGGAAATCCCAGGAACTCCTGAGGGAGAAAGACAAAGAACTCCTCTTAAGACAACAAGAAACTCATCAAGTAATAAACTCAAGAAAATGTGTTTGTGTCAGGTGCATTTTTTTCTTTAGAGAGAATATTTTTAGTGGTTTTTTTTTAAATTACCTTTTGTTTTTTGGTGATAACCACCTCTCCTTTTTCAGCAAATTCAGGCTAAAATATCTTTTCAGCATCTCAACAGGTTAAAAGAGGCTCAGAGTCAGTGCCAGACCCTGCAGAATGAACAAGAGACACTGAAGCTGAAGCTGAATGATAGAGAGAAGACAATAGATCTTCTAAGGTTCCAGATCGAGAGCAGGATCCAGATGACAGTCCAACACAGCCGCACCATTGATGATCTTCAACAGGAGAACAGCCTCCTCAGCAACCAGCTCAACCAGCACAAGCTGGAGATGCAGCAGCTAAGGGTCAGAAGCAAATATTAGGTCAAAACACATTTTTTTTTCCCTCTCTTTTTCCTGTTGATATGTCCAAATGCCACTTTTCCTCTTTTTTCTGTTACCATTTGCCGGTCAGGCTGAGGTAGATCACCATAAGTCACACCTGGCTGCTGTAGAGCATGAGAGACGACAGCTCGAGGCCTCTGTGGCTGAGCAGAGCCAGCGCATCAGGGAGGAGACTTTGGAGAAACAGCAGCTTACCACCCAGCTGGAACTGCGACGTGTGCAGTTAGTCAGCCTTACTAGTGAGTTGAATGTATCCTATTTCATAATCATATCTCAAATTTTATCTTTGCTATGGTGCCTAGGAAAAAACTGTTGATGACTGGTTAAAGCGTAATCTGATGAAAATTTAAAGATGCTGTCCAGGTGATTAATGATGATTCTGTTGACAGTAATGATCAAGTGATCTGTGGTTAACACAAATCTGCTTATTTTTTTTCTTGTTATTCATTCCCTTTAAAGAAAAACTGTGTAATTAACCAAACTGTGGTTTAGGAGAATTGTTACACCCTTACTGTCTGTCACATGCAGTTTGTCTCACACTTTGTAATAGAATATCTTAAAAAGGTTTTAGTTGTAGCAACTCATATACTGTAAGAGAGGCATTCCACTCAGACACTCAGAGTTTTAGTAGAATTTAACAACAGCATGATCTTGGTAGAAGTCTGATTTCCAGGGAGAAAGAAGAACTGTTTAAAAACTTCTCTATGGGAAAAGTCAGCAAATATATTAAAGTTATTGCAGTTACATTCAGGTTTTAACCAATGAAATTTAAGTTAATTTAGATAACACTTAAAAATACCTTCATAGTAAGCACTGAGAAGTGTTTGACGTTTTGTACTTGATTATCTTGAATGATAGGCCCTACTGACTTGAGGCTCTGTTCTGTTAGTGAGTGGGGAGATGGATAGTTATTTATGTGGGTTTTTTTTTTTTTAACCTTCATTTTAAGAGGAATTCCTGTTCAAATTAAATCTCTTTTACCAGGGTGACCTTGTCCCGTTGCCCTGACAACAGTACTACCATAAGTATCAGCGTCCAGGTTAAAATAGAAATGTGTAAAATGTGCTGCATAGTGCATTTGCATTCTGACATAGTAAATTTTCACTATATTCAAGGTTTTCCTGCATATATAAATGACCCTCACCGAAGACGGCTTAATTTACTCAAGTTTAAAATACGTTATCGTTTATCAAATGGACAAAAACAACAGGAGAATGCAAAGCATTTTGTTAAGTGGAACACTGTGTAAACCCTGTATAACATAAGCTAAGCATCCATCTATGGGTCGTCTGATACCTCAAATCAATAAACTGCTGAAGTCAAGCCTTCCATTCACCAGGAATTACTGTGTAGACCATGGAGGTGTTTCTAGAAAAATTTCAGCTCTTGTGTTTTTTAGTCTAATCAAATTATCTTCTTGTCCTGCTGTGTTAAGAAAGCAAAGAATCATGTTTGGTATGTTTACACTGTTAACCAAGCCCTTCTGTTGTGGTGTGTGTTTGCTTATGTGTTACTGTGTATTTCTCTCTATGGACGTAACACGTGTTTGTCCGGGCACGATTTCAGAGGAGCACAAGGAGCTGCAACGGCTGCACAGCTGTAAGAACGAGGAGTATGAGGGTGTGGTGCTGAATCTTCAGAGTCAGATAAGGAACGCCCATGAAGAGCTAGATCAGATCCGGAGCACCTTGGGGACCCTCAAAGGGGCTGACGGACATGGTTTGATTAATGTTTATAATTTAAAATGCAACTTAATTAAAAGTCTTCATGAACAAATAAAACTCTGAAGAACTGCCTGTGATTTTCATATATATTTGATCAGGTGTACAGATTACAGTGAAGAACTTTCACGTTAGCGACCTTTAGTATCGCAGAGAAATTTTGAATTCCAGAGAACAAAAAATGTAATATTAGTGAAATTTATTCAATTCACTTTCTGACCTCCCGTGCCTCATTTCAGTCTGAGAGATGTAATCTGACATGTCCTAAAGAAGCGCTCTGTGATTATTTATGTTGCCATCTTTTTGTCCTATGGGTTTGGCTCCACTTCAGGCCTCCAGATAGCCTTGGACATCCAGAAGGAGATCACTGCCAGGAGAGAGCAGGTAGACTCGATGCAGAGCAAAATTCAACATCTGGAGGAGAAAGTGGAGAAGCTGTATCAAGTGAGCTTTTACCATGATAGCTTTTGATAAGTTAGCTCTTGATGACATAGCAGTCAAAATGTCTTAATCAGTAGTCTTCAAATATACAATACTGTATACAAATGGTTTTTTGTTGTTGTTGTTGTTTTTTCACTTAGTTGTTTATGTTTTTTCCAGTTCTGCACATACATCTGAAGTGAGATCAGCATTTACTGCATGTTCTCTTCTTGTCCAGGAGAAAGACTACCAGAACTTGGAGACCCAGCGTCAGCTCCAGGAGCTCACCTTTGTCAGGGAGGAGAAGAGACAACTTGCCAACGAGCTGGAGGTGCTTTGCTCCAAAGATCAACAGTTAAGAGATCGGATCAGTGAGCTGGAGGCAATGCTTTACAAGGTGGCATTAATTTGCACTTCATTTTAGTTATTACACAATTTTTGACACCTGCAATATTTAGAAGCGTGAATAAGTTGGTGACTGCCTGAAACATGCAGACTTTTGAGTACAAGCAGTGTGCAGTGAAGAATAAATGTATTAAAATACACTTTCCCCTCGAGTGGTAACTGTTTTCTTTTTATCTGTTTCCCTTTTTTTTTCTTTTGCTGACACTGTATAATAAAATCATAAAATACTCTTTACTCTTCTAATTACGGTTTGGACTTTACTGGACCATTGTAACACCTTGATTCTTTTCTTTTCAGCCATCCTGTTGTAGATTTGCTGCTGTGCTTGAGATCATTGTCCGTTTTCATGCCACAGTTACAGCCAAGCTTCAGCTGTCAGACATATGACCGCATATTTGATTTTAGAATACTTTCACATACAGAGGAGTTCATGGTCAGCTTAGTGACTACACGGTGTCCAGGTCCCATGGCTACAAAACAAGCCCATATCATCCCTTTGACACTTGGCATGAAGTATTTGAGCTGATAATGCTCTGTTTGATTTTGTGCCCCTATGCTTTATGGCCAAATGTTTCCACTTTGACTTCATCTGTCCGAAGAACATCGTTCTAGATGTCCTGTGGTTTGTTCAGATTTAACGTAAGCTGTATTGCCTGTTCTTTTTAGAGAGAGGAAGCTTTCTCCTGGAAACCTTTCCAAACAAGCCATACTTGTTCAGCCTTCTTCTAATTGTATAGTCATGAACCTGAACATTTAACATGCTAACTGACCTGTAGAGTTTGAGAGGTAGCTTTTGGGTTTTTTGCCATTTCCCTGAGCAATGCACAGTCTGACCTTGCTGGGGCATCCACTCATGAGATTTTGGCATTGTGTTAATATACAGCTGAATGCTCCAGACCAGCAAAATGCCAAAAGTCTGCGTTTATGCAGGTGTTCACACACTGATGATTAGCAAATCAAGTGCATTTTGATTAGCAGCACCTGGCTGCTGGCTCTTAAATCCTATAAAAGCAGTAAGGATATACTTCTAAATCTGGCACATTTACTTGATGGGTCCATATGCTTCTGTTAATGTTCATTATCCTTTTTAAATAAAATAAATTAATAGATTCTACAATTGGTAGTGTCAGATTTTCAGATTAGATAGAACTTTATTAATCCCTTGGGTTTAAAGTTTAATTTTATAGAGTCAAGTAAAAAAAAAAAAGGAACTTTAACAGTCCTCTTGTATCTCTGCTTGTGTCCCAGTGTAACTGCATTTTCTTTTTGTATTTCAAAAGATGTCGGAGAGCTTTGCAAACTGTCAGGATTTTATCCAGCTGCGGGAGCAGGAGTATTTTCGCTTAAAACTCCAACATGCCCTCGACTTGAAGGTAAAGCTGTTCTACATAATTAGTAGGACAGAGCTTTTTCATAAGCAAGAATATGCTGTATCCTATGTCTGTGTATAGAAAAAACATAGCAACTGCTCCATGCTAAGCTTCTCAGCTGTGCGTTAGGCTAGGCTATCATTTCTAAATATTGCACATCTTTCAGTGACATGTGACATGACCACATTTGTTTTCTGTAGGAGCTCCAAGGTCAAAATCTGCATGTAGCTCTGAAAGTATATCCACCTGATCTGGACTCCCTGATCCCATCTGCACACACTGCTCCACCTTCCTCCCAGCATGCCTCCAACGCCCAGATCAAGGTACAGTGAGAAACTCCCTATAGCTCGCCTATCCCTTCTGCTTCCAGTCTGTCAAGTGCTTGTGTGAATCATTTTATTTGGCTGTACAGACACAATCTCAGCACATCTGCTCGGCCTTTGAATTGCATTCCTGGAGCTGGGAAAGAAAACAGACTGTAAATAATTTCAACACAGCAATGAAATGTTATTTGTGTTGGACTGCTGCGACTGTTTTACGTGTTTCTATTGATTTAATCCAGATAAAAGATGTTGTTACAGCCACCAAAATATATATATTTTTAAAAGACTGTCCCATATATTTTGATTTCACTATTAAAATTGAACATTTTAACAAATATTTTACCAAATACTTTAATATCGCTTTATTGTCATGAGCATTGTCTTTTTGGCTGCTGAAGTCAAGGAGGCTGCTGGAGAGCCCCGCTTGTGAGCTCAGATCTCTTGACAAAATCCTGCGAGGAGGGATTTTGGAGACCCCTGGACCACACACCGATAACAGCACCACTGGCAGCAGCTTCCACAGGAGGTCTGCACCAGAGAGAGTACACAGAACCGCATTGTACGTCTGGCTCAGTTCCCACACACCCCAAGCATTAGCTTCGGTCTTAGGCCGACTTAGGTCACATATGAAAATCATGTGATACTACTAAGTGAGCAAGAAATCATAGATGAGCCCTACATGAGTGCTTTCACTGACCACGCAGTTTCAAAGACTATGTTGTAATGTAAAATTGTAAAATGTGCCTTTTATAATTCAGATGCCCGTTTGTAATCAAATTTCTTCTGTAATCTCATATGTTCTTGTTATATGTCACTTTACCCATATTGTAATATTTCTTTTGTCTGTGAAGCAGAACTGATAATAGCGATACTGGCTACAAACTGAGAAGAAATACCTTCAGCAGGTAGGGAAAATGCCCTTTATTTTTGTTTTTCTAAATATTTTGCATGACTTTGTGAGTGTGACTTGCCCTGAGGCTATGAGATGATCACACCATATAGCCACGTGACCTTTTACCTCTCATGTAAGGCTCTGCAGAGTGCTACAGGCCATGTTAAGCAATGTAATGAATCTCTGTTTGCACACACACTGTGTACAGTGAGCTCTGTTTCCTGAAGACAGCTGAACCAGAGGAGAAAATAATCAAGTCCTTCAGTCAGAGTGAGTTTATAAGCAGTTTTTTTTAGTGTATCTAATTTTTTATTACTCTTTTTAGAAGCATTTATTTCCAGTATAACATAATTTTAGAGCTGCAACCATTGGTTATCAATTTTAACTGGTCTTGGTCATTGTTTGGTTAAATATGCAGTTTTTTAAAATTGACTGAACAAGAAAATCATCAAGAAAGTATTTATTAGATAGTTGTAACTCTACATAAGATAAGATAGACCAGTTTATTAAAATAAAATCTGTAACAGACACTTTTCTTTCTTTCTTTCTAGGCAATTTTATATTGATACCAGAGACTGAAGTGAGGGATACTTCCTCACCACCGCTATTCTCACTGGGTCGCAGGTCACCAGTCCACTCTCTCCTGACCTCTGAGCCAAACAACTGACAGGGACACGACAAAATACTCCTGAAGCTCTCTTCTTTTATCAGTAAGCTGTTAAAGTTCTTAATGATCACAACTGAGCACAAATGAGGTTACATTGTTTTAAAAACATGTTACAAGTATTGTTCACTCTACATGGATATCATGACAAGAGTCACCTGTTTATACAGATTGAATCATTTGTAGTTTATTCTTCTAATGGAAAGATTAAGGCAACCATTTTATAGTCTTTGAATGTGGAGGAAAGGCTGAATAACATCAACAACAAGAGTCATAAGGTTTGTCAGTAACAGATGTAACAGACAGTAACAGACAGTTTTAGGGTCTCGAGTGTGACTACAGCATCTGAAATCCAGTTCAACATTAAAGGCCATTACATTTGTCTTTTAGCATCTCACAGAAATAACACTTAACATACAATTGTATTTCTGATTGATCATAATCTATCAAATATCATACCTTTATGGGGTTTTTTCTCATATTTTGTCTTACAGATGCCTCATTTTTCAAAGGTCACAAGAATGAACTCTGACAACAGAAAGTTTTGAAAAAACAATCAGCTATATTATCATGTTTAAATAAAGTGCTTGAAAAACATGAAGTCTGTTAATAATTATTTCATTCATAGCATAGATTTATAATACATTTATAATAAAAGCTTTGATTCAAGTAGTTGGCACACATGCTGCCCATACAGTACATGTAGTACACTAATTTTAGGGACTCTGGAAAGCTTCTGCCGTCCTCTGTTTATAAGCGGTTCTTAATTATCCATATTTCCTTTATATGCTCACACAAATATACACACCTCTGTTCTTGATCTTTATCTTACTCTTCAAAAAAAGGAGATTCTTTAGAAATAAAGTCATACTTAAACACCCTTCTCCTTTGTATCCTCTGGAGCTTTTTCCGTATACAAATGATGTGGACCCACCACACACAAGTCTTTAAATCCAAATATTTTGTATCCTCTTTACTCTTGATGGTTTGTGTTACTTGCCGTAAAACCAGCTGTTTGTTATGTTAGACGGGAAAGGACGATGGTTTTCTTGAGATTTGTGCCAGATCCAAGTCCCCATTTTATCTCTTGTTTACATTTTAGTTCAGCTTCTTGGACCTCTTGAATTTGTTTATTTTTGCAAGTAACAGGTTTTTTTTCTCCTCAAATGACAGATATCAAAAATTATATTTCACTTATATTTGTGATCTGTACTCAATTTTGTTCTTGCTTTGGAAATATATAAATGCCCTTCCTGGTTGGGATTTTATACACAACCTGAGAAGCTGCTGTGTGCTTGGATAGGCACAATTGGTAGCAAACAGCTTTGACAGCACCATGAGAAGCATTCATCCTGCAAAAGTCAAACAGAAATCTCATGTCATTATAAGACTACATTCGTTCTTTTGTAACTTCTGGGAAACAGTAATGTTCACGTTCTCTTTTTAGTTTGTTATCTCAAACTAAAAAGTTCGAGATAACAAACTTGTTCTTACCAGGAAGGTAGACTATTTCCTGAAAACTCTGGCAGATACTTTGATGTCCTTAATTGTGTTCAGGTGTTTTACTGAGACCAACTGGCCCCTCTTGATACCCTTTACATTCATTTGTATTATATATAAGGGTTTCTTGGAGTTGGATTTTGGACATCATGGTGGCTTTAAAATACAGAGAATTCATGTTGGGCCTTAGTAACACACCCAGGTATTTCTAAGCTGCGTGTGTACCTACATTTTAGGTTTGGTTGTTTCCTGTTTTGGCCTGACTACTTCTTCCTTACTTGGATGTCTACAGTTTTCCGTATCTTCCTCCTCCGCAAGGTCTTCTGAAGGTGCAGGAAGTGCAGAGGCATTGCTTACGCACATATCTGGGTCCAAAACAGCCACCACCCGAGCAAATAACTAGAGAACAATAAGACCATGTAAATATGTTTTAACACAGTATGAAGGTATTTGCCTTCGTTCAGACATCATTTATCTGCCTACGCCAAAGTTATGTCATTCTGGCATAGAGGAGCTTACTTCAGGAGTTAGGTGATCCTTATAGTGAGGATACATAACCAGAGGGTGCTGTTTCAGTTTTTCCTCTACAGAAGCAACATACGTGCTGCGAATCTGCTTCTGGATCATCTGCTTTGAGAAGCAGGCATGCTCTTTAGAGATGCTCTTTCTAGGCTTTTGACTGGAGTTGTGCTGTTGAGTCCCTGGGAAAATAAGCGATGAGACTCTTCTGTCTACCCCAGGTGTCACTGATGAGCAGACACTGAAGTCTTTGAGACTCGTGTTTGTAAAACGCCAACGGCTGCTAGATGACAGCTTGTTATCCGGCGCTTTAAGATACTTTGCTTGCAACCTTTCCCTGTACCTGGGGATTTAGAGAAAAGTAAAAACTTTGGGAAACAACATGAACACAATCCAGTGAAAGATTAGAATAGACACACTATAAATAAATTGCACCATAAAAAGCGAATCTGTTAGAGATAAAACCCTGCCTCAGAGAAACAAAATCAGATATATCAAAGCAGACGCTACTGTAAGGTCATTGTGTATTTCCTGCTGAACAACACAGATATTTTAAGCTGTTTTTCATATACTATTAAGAAGAAGATTGAAAATGTGCAATTATGTATATCACAACAGCAGTTGTGACAGAAGTGTTTGCCCCTTCCTCATTTCCTATTTTTTTGTATGTTTGTCACAATTAAATGTTTCAGATCATCGAATTTCAATATTAGACAAAGCTAACACAAGTAAACACAGTTTCTAAATGAAGGTGTTTATCACTAAGGGAAAAAGATCTAAATCTACATGGCCCTGTGTGAAAAAGTGATTGCATAAACATAAAGCATAAAGGCTCGGTTCAGTTTGACCAGAAAACATTTTGACGATCCCCAAGACTTTTTGGAAAATACTCTGTGGACTAGCAAGAGAAAAGTTGAACTTTTTGGAAGGTGTGTGTCCCATTACATCTGGTGTAAAACTAACATGGCATTTCAGAAAAGGAACATCATACCAGCAGTAAAATATGGTGGTGGTAGTGTGATGGTCTGGAGCTGTTATGCTGCCTCGGGACCTGGAAGACTTGATGTGGTAAATGGAACCATGAATTCTGCCATTTACCAAAACATCCTGAGGGAGAATGTCCGGCCATCTGTTCGTGACCTTGAGCTGAAGTGCACTTGGGTTCTGCAGTAGGACAATGATCAAAAAAACACCAGCAAGTCCATCTCTGAATGACTTAAGAAAAACTAAATCAAGCCTTTGGAGTGGCCTATTCAAAGTCCTGACCTGAATCCAGTTGAGATGCTGTGACGTGACCTTAAAAAGGCGGTTCATGCTTGAAAACCCTCCAGTGTGGCTGAATTACAACAATTCTGCAGAGGTAAGTGGGCCAAAATTCCTTCTCAGTTCTGTAAAAGACTCTTTCGCAGTTGTTGCTGCTAAGTTGGCCCAACCAGTTATTAGATTTAAGGGCCATGTAGGTTTGGATATTGTTTTCCCCTTTAATACCATTATTCAGAAATTGAATATTGTGTTTACTGGTGTTATCTTTGTCTAATATTTAAATATTTTTGATGATTTGAAACATTTTCGTGTGACAAACATACATAAAAATAGGAAATCAGGAAGTGGTCAAACACTGTTTCACAACACTGTATACTGTAACATAAAGACCATGCAATATTAGAGAAAGAACCCCAATAATCAGGCAATTGGTTATGTGCACTTGGTGATGGTGGAGAGGAGGACGTTCTTTTTAACAGGAAGAAGCTTCCACCAGAACTAGGCTTAGAGTGGGGAGCCATGTACTACAACTGGCGGGAGGAAGTGAATTGAAAGACACAAAGGACAAAACAAAAACTATGAGAGAATGCTATAGTGGGAGTGGAGAATAAAAGACATGCAGTGCATCATGGGAGATCCCCCAGCAGCCTGAATCAAACTTTTTTTTTTTTTTAATTAAAGTGTCTCTTCATATAAGCAGACTTTTACTCCACTTTTTGTGTATTTGAAAAGGTAACATGCTTCTGCTTCACATACATGCACTCTGTTCTCTGAGTTGTCTTTGTATTTATTTCTGCCAGCTAGACACTTAGTCTGTACTAACTTCCATGTTCTTCTTTATCTGCTCAAATGATAAAATGGTTTATATTAAAAAGGCCTGATAGTTTATTTATTTATTTATTTTTTGTTCAACACAATGGTCTTGTGTTTAGACTTTGTGATACTGTAAAAACATTCTCCTTCATGAACACCCTTATCGGGCTTTCTGAACTTTGGGCAATAGTGATATCATATTTTGTAGCATAGCGCAGTTTAAAGCAAGTTCAAGTTTCAGATTCGTACTGAAGGAAATTGGAGTAGTCTGGTGTACGATTTTTACCAGTTTCAGATACATGATGTTACAATCTGCAAAGAAAGCTGTGTTTTCTTCTGGTAGTGTGACCTTTATAAGCTTTCCAAGGTGACAACTGTATTCATCACCTTTGTTAACTAAGAGTCTCCTTGGTTGTTCAGATCTTTATGAAGAATTCAGGTGAGATGAAACACAAAACAAAGTGTTGGTTTTATAAGACAGGGTTTAAGATCCCTGTGTTTTGGACACATGAGGAGTGTCCAAGTTAGTGTGCCATAACATTTACATGATGTCTGTCATGGTCCTGGGTTGGTGACCCAGTGTTTTGTGTTATTATTAATCTTTGATTTCATCGTGGTTTATCACTGTTAATGTTTTGGTTTCTGTTTTGTATTTCTAGCTCCCTAAGTTCTCTAGTATTTCTTGATTTCTAATTCTTGGGTTTTGTTCCTGTGCCCCTCATGTTTAGTGTAGGTTTAGTTCTGTCTTCATGTTTATTTTCTTGTTCCCCAGTCAGTTGTGTCTCATGTCACTCCTGCCCCTGTGCTCTGTGTTCCCTCTGTTCAGTATCAAATCCGTGCCTCTGTGCCTGTCGTGTGTTTCCTGTTTTATTTTGATAGTCCCTGTCCTGTGTTCAGTGTTTTGAGTTTTGCTTTTCCCCT
>VVHJ01000007.1:0-48038 GCA_015107715.1 Tylochromis polylepis | reverse complement strand
GCTCGGGGAACGAAACGTTGAAATTTTGGGTCCATGGCCTGGAAACTCCCCAGATCTTAATCCCATTGAGAACTTGTGGTCAATCCTCAAGAGGCGGGTGGACAAACAAAAACCCACTAATTCTGACAAACTCCAAGAAGTGATTATGACAGAATGGGCTGCTATCAGTCAGGATTTGGCCCAGAAGTTGATTGAGAGCATGCCCAGTCGAATTGCAGAGGTCCTGAAAAAGAAGGGCCAACACTGCAAATACTGACTCTGTGCATTAATGTCATGTAATTGTCGATAAAAGCCTTTGAAACGTATGAAGTGCTTGTTATTGTATTTCAGTACATCACAGAAACAACTGACACAAAGATCTAAAAGCAGTTTAGCAGCAAACTTTGTGAAAACTAATATTTGTGTCATTCTCAAAACTTTTGGCCACGACTGTAAATACTAATTAAGCAGTGCCAGTACCACTGGCAGTGCCCGAGAGCTTCGGTGAATTACGTCACCTTATATTGTGAAGTGTTACAAGCTGCCTAAATTCAGTTTTTTATTACATGAGCATTTCCAATATAAATTACAGTAGAAAGGGCACCCCAGATGACCAGCACTGGTCCTACAGTATTTACTGTTATAGTGTTATACTGTTACACTGTCACAGTCTCATTCTTTAATATGCACAGTTGTAGCAAGGCAGTAAAAGAGGAAAAGGCAGTCTGTTAACTGCAATACCTGCATGGTAAATTGGCTCCTTTTATGCGCCTTCCACAGAGAATGCAATAAACTATGCTGCTCACACATGAAGTGAATTTGCAGAAGCAGCTTTTAGCTGTTAAAACAGGGCTGTCAGACATATGACCTGTGGGCAAGATACACCCACAGGTGTGTCTTGCCCACAGGCAGCCCAAGCAGTGGAAATTGTAGAGAATTACTTTGACAGTCAGAGTAATTAGAAATGGTTTTAATGTACATGTAATGACAGTAGAATGATGTCTCAATAATGTAGTTTTGAAGTACTTTATTTATATTTGTGTGCTGTTGTGGGCCACTAAAGATCCAGTTAGGCTGTACATGGCGTAATGAGCTGAAATTGGTGAGACACCTGCTTTCTACATATGTTTAATAAAAAAGACTTGATTCAACTTGTGTTACAAACTATGCATTAATGAAATTCATATGAATTATACAAATCATTGGTCTTGTTTTCTGGCTTTTCACCACAGGAGCCCAGTGTCCTTGAGTACACATCCTGCATACAGTGAACATATGTAGAATATGTAGTATTTGCGAATGTGTCACCGGACTGCAGGAACACAGTTGCCGCTTTCACACAGAGCAGCAGTCTATCTGAACACACCATTCTTATTCTCAAACATGTTGGAAGTGTTTTCTGAAGGTTGGCACCAGCCTGTGTCTCCCTTAGGAGTCTCATCCAAAGCCAGATGGCTGGTGGCATCAGGCATCCAAGCCTGCCATGCTGAGCCTGGCTGCTTCCAAAGTGATGATGGTACGCCATCACAGATTCAGACACCCACCCAGCCTCGATCAGCTGCTCGCTGCCTTTTAATATTCTCATATTCCTTTATACTGCAAGTGCTGCGTGCCTAGAATAACCCGGTGCAGATAGGTTCTGGAGGAAGAATTACAATTTTCAGGTCCACATGAATCTTGCACATTTTGTACACGCCTGCACGTTTCCAGTAGGAGTGAATATGACTTAATCACAGCCACTGAAATGCGATAATGGGGATTACAGCTACATGCAGCGAGGTCTGAATTTACAGTTTTAATTTTCAAATTTGTGGGCTGGCTGTTGAAAATTACAACATAAAAATATTTGTTTTATGTTTTATGTACAGTCAATAAGGACAACCAACAACAGCATTATTATTTTTTAGTTACTGTACACACAAAGGCTAAGTTTTTACATTTCATATACTGCACTATGTTACTTAACTACTTTAAAATGCTAGTAGAATCTGGTACTTTCTAGCCCCGCAAAGACAGACACATGTACTTTTATGGATTCTCACACACAAAATTGTACCTCATTCATCTGTTTTCCTCAACTTAAAATGGCCTTTATGCCAAAAGCATATATATTTTATGAAATACCTCATTGGTTGCCCTTACCTTATGATATCTTATGATATTTCATCCCTTTGGCATATGTGACTATATGCAGATTAGGGTAGATTTGCCATATACATACAGTAAAACTGTCCTCCTGACACGTCATTCTTCGTGGTGATGCTCTGGTTGTTTTGTTCTCTTGTCTTATTTTCCACTTCGTGATGGATCTTTGCACGCGCCCTCCTACTCTTTGCATTTCAGTGATCTCCTCGTTCCTTTTGCGTTCCTCTTCCTTGTGTCTACACACAGGAGTTGGTAACTGCTTACTGTTGACACATTGATTGGACTGGCAATTGCTTCTGGTTGAATAGCTCGCAGTTGACATTGCAACATGGGTACTCAGCGCTCTTGATTTAGTCTGCGTTGTATTTATTTAGCCACAGCAGAAGGATGAGCATTTTTAAACCTCTGCACATGATAAGAGAGTACTTAAAGGAGCTGATACAGAGGAAAAAAAAGAAACAGAGAGAGAGAGATGAGTGTGTTTCTGTGTGCGCGTTGAGGGGTTGAGTGGGGATTTGGGGTCTGGGTAGGTCGTAGAGGGAGCTAATAGTTGGGAATAGTACTAATCCATGTTAAGGGAGTTTGGTGGCCCCTTTGAGTAAAGAGCTTAACCCCAACACACCATTGTAAAGATCCACCCACACAAATAAGTGCCATCTGAGAACTGTAAGCCTTGTTGGGTGATTAAACTGAGACAATGCCATTTTTTTTACTTTGTCTGATAACCATGTTAGCATTGAAGAGGCTGTAAGAGGGAAATACCCTGTTCTTAATCACATAAATCCTGCATTTCTGGGTACATGCTTAGCTTAAATTATGATCAGTACAGTATACACAGTGATAAAATTCAGTGTGTATGACTGTGCTGTGGATGACTTGAAGATGATGTGATGTACAGCCATGACTGTTTCCTGTTGAGATTATGTGGCACCTCAGCACAGATGGCTCGCTGGTTTGGAGGCTTAAATGCCACTCACGCTCATCTCTGGGAACTATGTGTTTGGAACCAGGCTCTGTGCTCAGACAGAGTTGTGTACTCTTTCCCTGAACTTCTGTATGTAACAGATCTATGGGGACAACCAGAGGCAAAGCTCCCAGAGCAGCTTTTAGAATTCAAGTCTTTTAGAGATTTTTGACATTTTATGGCAGCATTGTTTTGCCTGATTGTAAAGAAAAGAGCAACAAAAAAACAGAAAAAAGATAAGAGGAAAATGTCTAGCATGAAGCAGACACTGGGACTGCTTTGGATTCCACATTATTCTGCGGCATTTCTGTGCACCGCCAGCGTTAATTTTTCTCGAGATGTCTTTGAGATCAGCTTCAACCCGTAACTTGTCCTGCCTGCACCGGCTGCGGTATCAGTGCTTTTCATGAATAACTATGTGAGGGGCACATGGACCATACTGAACTTGAATTACCCCTTCAGACCTTCTGGTTCTATCTTCAAATGCCCTTTCTCTCCTATCTTGTAAGCAAATGTGCTTTGAAGCCTACAAGGGGCCTCGGCACTGGCTTAATCACCTCTTCAAAACTCATCATCTTCAAGGCCTGATGGCTATGCTAACTAGCTTTAGCTATGCTCCAGGGAACCCTGGCAGTGTTGGGTCTATCCTTGCTGTCAGAGCCACAGAGGTGGGCCAGTGCTGTCCTCCCATCTCTGCTACTGGGCCCTCCCGTCTCAACACATCACTTCACACGCCTCATTGGTGCTCCTGCTCTCTCTTCCCCACAGCACCTCAGTCATGCGATTGCTCCCTAATGCTAGCATTAGGAAAGAAGGAGGGGTTAGCTGAATGCGCTCTATGCTTAGAGGCTGCAAATACTAAAAGCCTGGCAACACAAATGTGAGATTATAGGACAGGAATGTGTGGTTGTATGTCAGGGGAACACAAAAACACAGCCAGGAAGAGGAAGAGCTATAATGAAAGGGAGCGGGAGATTGAGAGACAAAATGAAAGAGATAAAGCTCACTGATCGCTCAGATATTACATTTAACCCCTTGCTAATCTTCTCAGTGCTGCAGCTGTCGGGCAGCTCTGAAAATGACCAGATCAGTTAGTGAGGGTCTGGGCTGCTGCCCTGAACAGCAACCCAACAACAACAAGTATAGCAAAAACAGCCCGAGGACCATTAGGCTCTTCTAAACAAATGGTGTTCCTACTGCCTCCATTAATGAAGACATTGGGACTCTGGTGCCGTTAGCATTTTTACCCTCACCCTGCACACAGAGTTTTCTGATATATTTGTATTTTCTTTTTTGATAGTTGGAGAGTTGATCCCTGTTATTGAAATAGACAACAGGATGCCGCAGAGATGTGCAAAAGTCTTGAGCCACCACTCGTGTCTCTATATTTTACCAGGGGATATGAGAAATAGATGTAGAGAAATGTGCAAACATACATGTAAATGCAGTATAAAAGGGGACAAACAGATGGCAATATCATCAAACTTTCCTGTCATTTCTTTAAGAAGTCTTCAGGAACAGTTTTTCAGGTCTCCTGAAGTACATTCAAAGCACTTTGGATGTTGGCTGCCAATCCCACACTGTTTCAATAACACTGAGGTCTGGGCTCTAGAGAGGCTAATTCATGACTGATAGTGTTCCACTGTGTGTTTCTAACCACTTATGCTTTTATTGAATTGGCAGCGTGTTTGGGCTCATCATCAAGCTGAAAAATGAAGCCACTGCTAATCAGATGCTTTCGAGATGGTATTTCATGGTGGATCAAAGTTTGACAGTACTTGTCTGTGTTGATATGTCCATCAATTTTGACAAGATCCGAAAAACCACTGGCTGAAATGCAGACCCAAACCATGACAGAGCCTCCACCATGTTTTACAGATGGCTGTAGACACTCACTGTCGTACCTCTCTCTTGAGCTCCTCTGTGCATATTGATGATGATTTAAACCAAAAATTCAAAATTTGGATTCATCACTCCAACAGATCTGTTGCTACTGATTTTCTGTCCAGTTGTTTTGCAAGTTGGCACACCTCAGCCTTTTCTCTCTGTTTCCCTTTAAAATCAAGTGTATCATATTTGACACAAGTTTTTGCGAGCTTTTGAGACTACTACATCATTAATGTGATTTTTCTTTTTCCCTCTGAAAAAGCCAAAATAAATAGGACTATACATTTTTAAAGAATAAATTTTTAAAAAATGCCTGATGTAGCAAATATGATACAAATTTAAACTCATATGCAAATTGATATATCTTTTTACTTTCATCAGAAGGTTCACTGAACACTCCATTTTCATGGTTTGGACTTTAAAGGGTTAAGAATGGCTTCTTGATAGCCACCCTTCCACTGGTACCTGATGAAGCTTCAGTGAAAGCAATGAATTTAATATACTGTGTTTCTTATGGACACATCAGCCTCTTAAATTGCCAAAATGTATCATATCAGTTTGTAATCATGAGAAAGAAGTTAATAACGTTTTCTTACATAAACTTTCTCCCCAGGACATTTTGTCACATGTCAAGTTTAGTATTTTCTTATCTAATCCGACTGATCTTGTGTGAGTCCAGGCTATCTAGAGCTAATGTAAAGCACACATTGTGTCTCATTGTGGACGTTTTCATTCATTGAAAGTGTTCATTAAGACTTGTCTATCCTATCTAAATTGTGCCAGAACATATCTACATAGCATGTAGATACATTTCTAATAGCTACATTTCATACTGCCTTGCAGACTCAGTTGTTAAACAGATGCATATGAGATGGCTCATCAACCTGCATGTGAGACTTCTGTAGAATTAGCAGACATATTTCTGCTGGACGTGTTCCATTAAAGTTGTCATCTTACTATGTTCTGGTGATAGATTACAGCTTGAGTGACTTGTTTTGAAGTCTTATGTGAGGTACATAAATTTTATTTGCTTGACTGCTAGCTGTGGCTTTCTCCGGCAGGAGTAACAGAAACTCATCTAAAATAAAACAGGACTTAGGAGACAGCCTGATTAACTTGTCCTGGGGACAGACATATGTGACAAGATGAGACACATGACTAGTGTCGGCTGCCAACCACAGTGTAAAATAGGTTTGCTTGACAGCAGCTTGATTAACATTTTGGAAAACAGAAATATTGTTAGAGGTGTGACTTTTGTTTTTGTTACCACCTTTATTCTTTATTTGCCTTCGAGGTCTTTTGCAAAATGCGCATCTGACTCTTTGATCTTCATGGCATAACCCATCTTCTGTATGATGCTCCCGCAGATAGACTATATGCTTATCAACTAGTACATGGATCTGACTTAATCTCATTTGGCCACACTGCAATTCTGTGTCTTTATTATCTTGCTGACATTAAGTCTGTATGCTGATTAAATCCTGCAAAGGTTCAGAGCAGTGAGTAAGTCAAGAAATATAGCAGCGCAATCACAGAAGAGGGTAGTGAAGGAAGGTGAAAATAAGACACATCAACGACTTTATTGTACTGACTGCATTAGACAGCTTGGCCACAGAGAGTAGTGCATTCACTAAACTAAGTTGAGCTGTATGGCATCGCTGTGGGTGCTTTTAAAGCAAGATTGCAGAGGGATAAACACTGCAATTCATCTTGAATATTCTCAGGGCAAATTAACAGAGCTGGGCTAAAAGGCTTAACTGTGAAAGGAAAGAAAAAAGAAAAAAATGTCAGATGCCTTTTTTGCCTTCAGAACAGCTTCAGTCATTCTTTGAATGCTGTCTTACAATTCCTCAAGTGTAAGAAGGAGGATATTAGATTGTTCTTGTCCTCTAGGGATGAAAGGGAGGTGGACTGAAAGAGTCTGTCACGATGATTGAGTTAAATTTAGCAGGGGTGGAGGCGACAGATTAGCATTATTACTGTACTGGCTTTTTATAGAAATATGTCCTTCCCCCTACCTTATATTACAGTGCGTTCAGTTCATACTGTAAGCATGTGGACATTTTGTTCTTCAGGGTCTGTGCTTCAGGAGATTAAATTCAAAATGAAATAATGGGTACTACATTAGAGTTCCAAGTTCGGCTTTAATTTGAGAATCCTGCACAGCGGCAAGAGTGTGACACTTAAAAATTTATTCAACACTTGGCTATTAAATAAAAAAAAAAAGATCAGAACCAAGAGTTGGATGTGTTTCTTTTTTAAAGGTGGATAAGTGGAATAAGTCAGGAATAGCTACCTCTTTGTGATTGGAGGCAAGTAGGATTTGTACATGTACATGTCTCTTGGTCAGGAACTAAAAGAAGACTTCATAATTATAAGCTTGGAGGATTCACCAGGAAATGCACCAGAAAATGTCTGGCAAGGTATCAAAAACAACAAAAGGCCAAGCTGCAGTTCACAAAAATTACCAAACTGTGAAAGGAAGTTCTACAGACTGAAAGAAAAACAATAAAATAAAGAACAAATCAAACCTCTGTGTTATGGTGGAAAGTGAGATTGGGAAGAAAAAAAGAGCAAATCACGAACCAATGAATCCTTCAGTGAGCTGCCGACTAAGTGAGGACTGAAGAAGGCACAAAACAACTGCTAATATCTGTGTGTCAGTCAGTGGGACCAGTTATTACTGCAAAGGACTTTCCATGAAGCATTAAATATGAATAAAAACACTGAAGATGAATCCATCCAACAGCATGCTGTACAAGTTTTAAGTGGTGCAGGCTATTTTGGCTGAACCAGCTGAGTATAAGAGTTTGCAGTGATTCAGAAGAGACACAAGGGAATTTACTCCTTTTTGTAGGTCACCTTACGAAATGAATGCTCCTATTTATGAAACAAGCCAAAGAAAGCAAGACCTAAAAATTACTTTGTCCACTAAAAGTTGAACCTGAGGCATTGTCCTGATGAAGCAATAAAAAAATACTGACCAATCTCAGACAAGCTGGTAAGAAACTAAATGAGAGTACGAGAGGTGTTATTGTTGCAGAATTATTTGCAAATTTGTGTGGAGAGCTGTGTAACTGTCTGCGCATAAAGGAATACCAAATATATATTGAGATGATTGAATTGTATATTTGTATATTAATCTGTAAGTCCATAACTGGTTGGACAAAGACACCCCTTTAATTCAAGGGGTTTTACAGAAGTGTTGGATTAACTGTTTAGGAATCACACCCATTTTTCTATGCAGTCCCCTATTATCTGAGGCTCAAAATTAAATGGACAGACTAACATAATTTGAAATTATAATTATTTGTTTTAATACTTGGTGAAAATCATTTGCATTCAATGAAGGTCTGTGTACAAATGCCATGCTTCTTCCCTTCTAATGAAAAGTAGTTAAAAAGTTTTTTCTTAACCAGTTTTTGTTTAACTTTTGCTAATTAAATTTAATCTGTATTTTAACTTGTTTTTTTTTAAACTTTTTTATGGCATTTTTATTTTTATTTTTATGGCAATTTTCATATTTATGTTTCTTATTTATTTTTTACTACACAGCACTTTGCGACCACTTGTCTGAGAAAGGCACTTTAATAAACATTAATAAACATAAACATAATAAACACTATTTACTTACTTACTTGAGATGTTGAGAGACCTTTACTTCGGGTGCCATCACTTGTTACTCGTTTGTGGGTCTTGCTGCCTTCAGTTTTGAACTTAATAACTAAAAAACATGCTGATCTCAGTGGGTTGAGATTAGCTGGTTTTTGACACTGAAGAATATCTCATTGTTTTCCTTTGAGAAACTCTTGGGCTCTCCTCCTTCTGAGTTTTTGCACATCTCTTTGCACCTGTTATTTAAAATTACAGTTTACACTGCACAGTGTAAAGCTATAAAATAAAAACAAAACTTTTCAGACACTGAATCAACTTCAGATATTTTGTCTGAACATATGAACAAGGCTCAGCTGGCTGTGAAACTCAAATAAATTAATTCTGAGCCTCTGAAAAGAGGAGACATAATCCCCCCAAAAATGGCTAGAATTGTTGAACAGTGCAAACAAACAATGGAAAATTTTTTGAAACTCCTAGAATTTAAGCTGCGCTTTAAATAAATACTCATTTTTAAAATTTAAAATCCACTATTGTGGCATACGGAAGCAAAACTATACAAATTACATCTTTGTCCAACATGTTATGGACCTAAATGTATTACCACCACTTTGCTAGGTTGAGCTAATACTTAACCCAGCAGTGTCTCACTTAAAATCACTGGGTGTGATCCCTGATGAGTGGTGGTCGTTGGTGGGGGAAGTGTTCACTTACCAGTTAAATGTACGATTTTTCCCAGTGTAAAAGCCCTGTGGAATATTTTTACCATTATTAGATTGATTATATTGGAATTGTCCTCTAACTGTGTTGGAAGAATAACTTACTGACTTAACTAACTTAATAACTATCTGTCAACAGACTAAACAATAAATCCACTAAACTTGATTCAGGTTGTTTTTGTATGAACTGTATTAATCTGTACATATTTTATAAGGTCTTTATATGTTTTATGTGAAAAAAAATGTAAAGAACCTAGTAACTAGTGCCATTAGATAGATGCAGTGTAGAAGTAAAAAATGTCTTGGAAAAGTGTGATGCCAAGTACCTTCCACTACTGGTGGTGCTATGTAGGCTATAGCTAATGAGACAGGCAGGCAGGCAGAGCAGCACAGCGCTTGACAGCATGAGTCTGAGCTTAGG
Source organism: Tylochromis polylepis (assembly GCA_015107715.1). Classification (NCBI taxonomy): domain Eukaryota; kingdom Metazoa; phylum Chordata; class Actinopteri; order Cichliformes; family Cichlidae; genus Tylochromis; species Tylochromis polylepis. The sequence continues at coordinate 38,311 of VVHJ01000007.1, read as the reverse complement.
GCAACCGAAATCTTGAAGTCGCAGAAAACTGTCTCCACAAGCACTTACAGATTTGCCACAACAAAAGACGATATAAGATCACATTTAAAAGGACGGCCAATTGAGAGGAGCAAATCCTCGGTCTTTTCAAATCTTTTTTTCTGAATGCTTAAAGTGATACTTGAAGAAGTATCTCTAAAACTATAAACACATACACCTAATACATTTACTAACTTTTCTAATTTGGATGCAAATTCTCTGCTTGGCACTCAACTTGTAATTTTATAACACAGTTTAACAGGAGTGCTGTACATTCAAACACAGCACTCCAGAAGACAAGCTGGTGAGCTCAGAACAATATTCCATGTGATGTGCCTGCAGTTATGGCCTGACCCACAATGCCAGATTTTGCCTAGGTTTTTATCTTAGAAACTGCAAGGTTGCCTTTTTTTATGTATTTTTTTTTTTTATTGAAAAGTATTAAACTGTTTAGAGGAAAAGAAAATGCACATTTTTTTAAAAAAACTACACATCAATACTTTATTTTTCACTAAATTTCATTGCCCTGACACACAGAGCAAGCCAAAGCCTCAGTGTCTTTCACTGATATTCTTGTTGGTGCTCAATCAGCTACTATTTTGTGGATATTAAATTGACACAAAACATTTTTTTAGAATAAGAGTTCAAAGAGTCTAGCAATAATTGATTTCATTTGCATGAGATGCATAGTTCAGGTTAATTCAGTTCAATTTATATAGAGCCAAATCACAAAACAGTCATCTCATTATAAGGTAGAAACCCTACAATAATATAATACAATAATAATACTTTCCACATTTGAAGTTAGGATTTGTGGTTATTGTATAGGGTTCTGCAAAAATAGCAAGTGGTTTTAAAAGTAGTGTCAAAGCAATTATGTTTATAAATCTGAATGTGGACACGTTGACTGAGATACAGTTACTGAGTCACAAGTTTTTGTATAATTCACTCTCAATAATGACTAAGACTGAGTACACTAAGGTTTTGAGTAAGAGGCAGATCTGTCTGTCATCAGCAGTGGAATGGAACAAGACTTTATGCTGCAGAATAATGTGGCCCATAAGGAGCATTTAGATCCCCTGTTCAAACGACTATGCTGCAAAGCAGACATCACCTAACACAACACAGAATTTTCAAATTCACATGTAATACTAAAGAAAAGCTTATTCCCACACACAAAGCCCTGGCAAAAGGGTAGTGATAACATTCCCCTGCCCACATTTGTATCTGAAAACATACATTTTGGACACTTTTGTATTTTGAGCTCCCTGCTGAGGCAAGATTACCTCACCAATCAAATAAATCTGCATGTGTGCTGGGCAAAAAAAAGCACCTGTTGTTCCTGCTGACATGAATAGAAAAAGACAGAATATGTAAATAAAAAGAAACATGACCTGACCTAGTGCTGCGCGGCTCCTGGAGGGACAGCAGAGACACACATTATTGATTGCAGGTGACGCACTATTGTCCTGCAGCAGCACACTCTGCTGGAGAGGCCATGAGTCCTCCTCTCATAGAAAGTTATTTCCCATATAGAGCGCCACTGTTTTGGAAAACATTTATCCTGCACTCTTAGCACCTTGGTAATGTGCTTGTTTGTACACTGGTCATGTTTTTGTCTAGCTAGTGGTGAAGTTATTAAGCCATTATGGTCTGCTTAAATGCACGATCTATGCAAAAAATAGATATATTGGCTGTATTTACTTTAATTACATTAAGCATGTCTCTTTAATTTTTTTTATTTTTTGCCAGACTAGCCATTTTATGAGTGCTAATTTTTAGTCAGTTATCCTATCAGTGTCCACATTAAAACATTTACTGACAGTAATGGTTGATGCATGACACTAACGTGAAATCTTGCACATTCATGGTTCACGGGGGATGAATTAGTCGTTTTGACTCATCTGTTTATCCAGTGCTTTTGTAGATAAATGCATGCCTGCAACACAAATCATATTCCAATCAGTCTGCTGGGGATGACATGCAGGAAATTGTCTGGAGCAGACTCAAGCCCAGGCCCCTGCAGTAGCCTGTTTTCATATGGGGCACCTGCTCTACCAGGTGAACTGTGCATCATCTTAGCTGGTTTTAATGTCAAAGCAAGGTTGCTAGGTAGTGAATTTAATCTTTCTGGGATTTGTTTAGCTGAGTGGAACATTGCAATAACAGTGGATCTGACAGTCATTTTATAGAAAAGCTTATAAAGTATATAAAGTAAATAAATTATCAAATTATCTTGTAAGTTTAAATTACATTTCACATGTCTACAAATAGAAACCTGCTGGCAAGGCTCTTGCAGTACTTCAGTTATGGACAGTCCTGCCACACCATCTGTCTTACATTAAATATTAGTCTCTTCTTGTTTTTTTCTAACCTGAACAGCATTCAGCATTCACACTCTCAGTATAACCTTTGCCTTTATTCTAAATCTAAAATCAGCTCAGTGACTACTTAGACACTGGCAGGTTGGCCTTGTAATACTGAAACAATAGCATTCATTCGAAGCAACATAATATGAAGGCCTATGTTTGGACCTGCAAAACTCCTTGTCATTACCACTTAACCATTCCTCTGTGTTGGATGGTATATGACTGACGGTGACTGTATTGGAGTCCTGCTTGCTTAGTAGATGATCCTTCATTTCCTCTCTAATCCACAAGCTTCACCACGTGTCCCCATTGAAGGAGTCCCAGGGGATTGACCTATATACCTGCTGACTCTTACTGACATGTCACAGTCGTGGCACTGCCTGGCACACTGCTGGGACATGTGCTCAGTCACGCTTTTCATTGCACACTTAGTATCTTGACCTGCTGTTCATTCAGACTCTGCACACTAGAAATACAATCTAATAGTGCTTTTATAGATTGCCCCGCTAATCTTCGATTCTCATAAATATTTTGCTTGAAGATTGTAATTATTGGTATGATATTACTAGGAATAAACAATATATAAAGCACAAAAGACTGAATACAAACTTTTTCAATATAAGTCTCTGTTATTTGAGTGCATATGTAGTGTGTGTCAGTGTTTATTACCCCTTTGCTGGTACTGATCATATGTGTGTCGACATGTCTGGGCACCAAACTGTGTGTAACGTATTTCCCCAGTCACCGTAGGCTCACCCTGTTCACACCTGCTTGGCAGCTCGCCCCTGTGCACGTGTTAGTTAATAATTCACACTGACCCTCTGCTCCCATGACCTTCACTTGTTACGAATTAATTATGACCTCCTCCGTCGTATGTCTCATTAATCTCTGCGAGACACAGAACGCGAAGGATTATTATGATGGTTGCTGCCTTTGTTGCTACATAGCGACGCTTTGAATTTCAGTACTCTGTTGTTTCTTTGATGGTTGATGTGGCCACTGCTTTTGTTCTGCTTTGTCACAAATAATTTATATTCAGCCAGTGACCAAGGCTGTTTTGATGGGGAAAGATGTCAAAGCTGTTGTTGAATTACTTGGAAATAACTAATATACAACAGACAATAGGCAAAGTTTGACATTTTTTAAATAAAACTTTGCTGAGGAGGATTACACACGATGCATGACTGTGTTTCTGAGAATGTTTAATACTAGCTGTCATGCTTCCACTTCCTCACTTCCCTTGCACAACTTAGTATCTTTCTTTAACCATTGCTTCTACCTTTGCGGTTTTCGTTTTGGCTTGGAAACAGCCACTATAATTCAGATCTGCAAAACAATAACAAATGTCAGGCTTTATCCTCTGTTTGTACTTTAGCCACAGCGTGCTGTTTAAATATTCAAAAACCAGGAGTTATTTCAAGGAATGGTCACCTGAAATGGGATAGGATAGAGATATGTGTGGGATAGGGCCTTTCATTTCTTTCTCATAATGAGCACCTAAAATATTATATCTCAGTGAGGTGTGTGAGTGCATCTAATGACAGTTGACATTTCTTGCTCACAGCTTGTGTTCAAGTTCCTGGCAGAGAGACCATGTGGGGGACAGACTCCCGCTGTGAGCTGGCTGACAGTAAGAGGTGTATACAGAGGTTGTATAAATTGAACACGGTGCTGCCTGTGCATGTGTTTCTCTTCTTTTTGTCCAGCATATTAAAGTAGATTGATGTGCATGTATAAGTGTGTCAGAAGTAAAGTGGGAAAGAGGCGTGCAGATGTCACCACCAGTTGTGCAGGGAATCAGAGCCAGGATAAAATGAAAAAGCCTGGTGTTAAATATGCAGCCTATTTTAAGTGCAATATTTAGCAGGATGCTTGAATGCGAGTTTGTGAGTGTACTGTTCGTTTTTCAGCTCTGCACGTTCATGTTGTTGTGTGGGTGTGTATGCTCCCGCAGGGGCTCCATCTCTCTCCTTGAAACTGTGCACACTCTGGCTCCCTCCATGGGTAGGAATGGTTAAATCTCTCCACACAATATCTCACCTCACCAGCAGCTTGGTCTGTAGGTTTGACATTACTTTACGTTGCACTTACTGTATTTTTATCACAACTCACCGAGTGACTTTTGATAAGTTTATTGTAACTGTCATATACTGAGCAGTATAGTGGAATGAAAACTTCACTGTGGCTACCTCCCTGGAATGTACATGCACACACATAGTTATTTCAGTACAGTTAAATAGAAAAAAAAATATGAACAGCTGCTTTTGACACAGTCTTAAATTCATAGATCCCCATTTTTTTTTTTTTATTGTACTCACATCTTTTTGAAAGCTGGCATGGTCAAAAAAGCTTAGAAAGCTAGAGAATGCACTCATTAGTTCATTTGGAGATTAAACAAAATATGCAAAGTGAAACTCATCGTCAACTTGGTTTTGTAAAAGAGGGGAAAAACAGGGGAAAAAAAGGATGAAATATTAACGAGCTGAAACAACATGCACATCTGCAGTCATTATAAATGGAAAACATTCAAGACAGCTGCCAATCTTCCCAGAAGTGGATGTTCCAGCAAATTCACTCCCAAGGTTAAACTGTGTAATGCTCAGAGAAACTGCAAAAAACCAAAAGCAAAACAGGCCTCAGTTAGCAGGCTTAAATGTGAATATTCATGACAGTGCCATTAGAAAAACACTGAAAAAGTATGGCTTTTTTGGAAGGCTTTGCTCTTTTTGTAAAAAGAATGCAGCTTAGGTTTGGAAAACAAACAAATCACAAGACTTCTGGAACGATGTTCTTTGGACAGATGGGACCAAAGTGGAGATGCTTGGCCATAATGCACAGCATCACATTTGACAAAGCCAAACACAGCATATCACACAAGCACCTCATATGAACTGTTAAGCACAGTAGTGGAGGTGTGATGATTGGGGTTTATTCTGCAGACACAGACCTGGGCACCTCATTAAGTAGACCACGAACTCCTCTGTATACCAAAGTATTCTAAAGTGAAATGTGAGGCCATCTGTCAGACAAGTAAAGCTTGTCTGGAATTGGTTTATATAGAAAGGCAATGGTTCCAAGCACAGCAGCAAATTTACAACAGAATGGCTGAAAAAGAAATGAATCAAGGTGTTGCAATGGCCCAGTCAAAGTCCAGACCTCAACCTGCTGTGGTAGCACCTTATCAGAGCTGTGCATGAACAAATACCTGCAAACCTCAGTGAACTAAAGCCCCACTAATCTGAAGTGTATTTACCTAATATTAAGATCTGGTAAGGACTAGATCATTTTTAATTGGGTCTTAGACTAGCTTTTTACCATGACTCTACACTGTGCTGTGTCATATAATCCAGCATTGTTTTGCACATTTGGTGTACTGGTTAAGAGCTCATAATTTTATGAGCTGTTGTAAATTCATATTTTTTGTGTTAACAGTACATCACATGAAAACTTGAATGTACAATGGGTCATTACATTGTATGTAAAACTTTTTCCCTCCAAAGTGATTTATCCCTCTCAAATCTTTGGTATGGCTTTACCTGTCATTTTTGTTTTGTGCCCACCGAGTTTTGTTGTTCTGTTCAGAAATGGCATTGAGGAGTTGGTGGAGACCAAACCAAGACTAAAAGGACAGCAGATCTTTCTGTTTGATTCACCAGATGAACAGAAAAATAACTGCAATTGATCTGGATAATGTTGAGTGCTGTTTGCTGCTCAGCTGGTTGCTAACCAGTTCAATCAGTTCTGCATTATACAGTAGTATTAGTGTTGTGTTTCTGTTGCCCCCAAGTGGTCTTCTGTGTATCCACATCCAAATAATTGTATTCATTTCAAACTACCACAATCAATTGTGGCAGACTTTCTGCAGGGATGCCTTCCCCCCCTTGTTCTGTGTAAGTCTGTCTCAAAATAAGACTAATTTTTGTGCTTCATAATTGGTTTTTATAACTTCAAGAATCCTTCTATTGCCTGGAGTTGCTGTTTTTGAGTTTAACTGGATCTTTGCAAACTGAAATAGTACGTATGTACGTATAGTATGTAATTCAGAAAGTCCATCCCGTAAGCAAATGAGCCACCAACAAAAAAAAACACTATTAAAGTAGTTTTAGTTGTCATTTACAGACACTCTGTAAGTCTTGGTCGTTATTACTGGTTTGCTATCAGGGTAATATAAGCTAAAATATGAGTGTAATATCAATATAAGTTCTTTTTTTCATGATTTTTGTTATTTTGTAATTTTATGCTCCAAAATATCTGTACAGACTTGTGGATGTGCAGTCATAGATGCACAAAAATGCTGTACACACATTGTGTGAGTGATCAGGGCTTTAATGTCTCAGCAACCTCCAGTGAGAGTGGGATCAACCTAAGAGAATGGGATCAATCTGTCTGACCTTTTCCTTGTGGTAACCTACACTGTTCAATCGCTCATTATTTTGACAGTGAAAGGGCAGCTTTTCCGACTGTGAGCTGTCTGGATGGATGAAACATTAGTAAACCGCCCATGTTCACACTATGCACCTTTGTCTCATGACAGAGTCCGATTCACACAGTTACTACTCACCTACGTACACCTCGATTTTGGAAAACGAGATTTCATAGTTTGCTCTTGAGTCATATTTTCACTGGAACTTTGCTGGCCCATAGCTATGACCAAGGTTATTTTCTAGATGTATTAAGTAATATATGCTAAAGAGATCTGCAACTGTGGAGTAAGACAGGAATAACACAGTTATTGTTTTTTCAGGAATTATTAAGTGGCCACGAGATCGTTTAGCACACAGTGCTAACAGAAAACTATGGACTTAATATTAAAAGATTGATGTATCACTGTGACATCACCCATCATTTTTATGAAGTTAACTTTAGCTTTGTGTGCTTTTCTACTTTATTTATTTATTTGTTGGATTTCTTGTCATTTGTAATCATGTTAATTAAATTATTTTTGGTTTGATTTGTTGAAAAACTGTTTAAAAGTTTAATGTGGCCCTCCTGTTCTTGAGAGGAACAAATTACTGTAAACACTCTGTATAGACATTCACAAATTCGTCTCTTGATTGTAGACTTATACAGTGTTCTTAACTTCACGATGAAGGTTTTTTCTTAACCAGTGCAGGATTTCTGCGATCATCTACTTTGGTTGTCTTCTGTAGTCTTCCATGACTTTTGGTGCTGCTGAATTGGCCAGTAAATTCATTATTTAAAAAAAATGTACCAAATGATTTTTGGTTTGGCCTCTTCTAAAGGGGTTTCTGCCTCTCTGGTATGTTTATTTGCTCTTTAAAAAAAAAAAAATCCAAAATTGCTCCAAACTGGCCAGATTTGTAAACTGTTGTGGAGGGCCACACCAATAAGCCGAACTCAGTTCTGTTCTTTATTACTTTTATCTCTACTGGTAAGAGTGGATGTTACAAATAGGCAATAGAAATGTGAAATTGGAATAGTAAAAACAATATTTTATCACTTTTTAATCAACATTCCCATTTTCTTCCATTTTATCCCCGACATATTTGAGCATGAACTCCATGAATTCCCTGTTGCAGTCCCTGTCACTAAGTGCATTGCTGCCAGTTCCTCCATAACCTAACTCTTCTGTTATCCCATGTACAAAGATGAGTACCTTGGCTGTGTTGCAGACATTACAGCACGTGTCCAGAGCTAAGGAGAAAAAGCCCAAATTGTCCACGTTGCTTTTAAACTGAAGCTCCAGATTTGCAGCAATGTTCTCCATTCATCTCGTTTCACACGATATCACGGCAAAACGTGTAATTGAAAAGCTTGTCCACAGTGTCCATTTCACGCTTTACCTCCAACACGTGAAAAGGACACGCATGCAGAAATTGCAGTAAGCTGCAGTAACAACAGAAGGAGATATTTTATTTCAAGCTAACATGAAAATAATAATGGGAAAGTGTTTAAACATACATTATCGACACATTTACATGGCAATACATATTAGCTGCCTAGCTTAATAATTTCTCGCGATTAAGGACCCTAGAATGCACTTCATACATTTTTTGCTCACTACCGACTTTGTGGCTTTAATTAAACACATTATCTCCCCCTGCTGCTAATGCAACTTCTACATGGACCGGTGGACCGGCGTGTCTATTACACATTTACCATGATACTGGGTTGTCTTGTCATAGGTCATCTGGGGAGGGGAACATTCTCTAATGCTTCTTTATTCTTGGGGTATATTTTCAGTGAAATCACAAAGCTGGTCTCGACTGCCTGATCCCTGAATGTTCAAAGCTTATTAAAAAGTCATTGTTTTTGCAGCTTTTCTTGCAGTGGTTCATGTATCCCTTCCCACTTTGCATCAGTCAAATTTTTGTATTTCTCTGCGTATTTAGTCTTGTAATGGTAATTCAAACTGAAATCCTTAAACATAGCAGTCAAATTGAACAATACAAATGGTCTAACATGCCAGAATGAAATCCCACTTCCCCTTAGAACTGTGTTAGCCAGCTGGGCCATTTAACTTGAATATTTAATATGAAGTAATTTTAAAATGCAATAGCACAGATTCAAAGGAAGAATTAAAAGATATTCCACTACAATTGAAAAATCAAGTCAGACACAATGGTACAGAACAGTTTTATTTATTTATTTTTTGTACCAAGCTGCAATATATGTTTATTTCTTCTGTAAATTTGGGTATTTTAACATAGGATTATCTGTGGGATCAATGGGATTTAGGGCTAGGGTTTTTTGGTGCTGTCCTCAAGTGGCCATTCCAGGAACTGCAATTTTGGGGAGTTTGACTTCATTTTCAGTCCCATAATTTGCAGGTTTTGGAAAAATTAGACAAAACAGAGAAACCTCAAACGAAGAAAACATTCTTTCACGTTATTTAGAAATGCATGATCTGTAAAACAGACTCTCAAATTGTGCGTACATACTAGTATTGGTAGATGTGTGAGCACCTAAATTTAAATCATACTTAAGTCATACATACAGTATTTGTAATATTATACAATATTCTTTCATGAGGATTCCTTCTGTTGTATAACCACCAGGGTTTTTCAATGACTTTTATTGGTTCACAGAGAAAAATCTAACGAAAATCTTTTACATATCTAGATTTTTGTTAGATTTTTCAGTAAATCAAATGGCGCTAACAGCTGCTATGTATAGTGTAGAGAGTAATACAATGACACATGTTCAATCCCAAAATTTATTCAAAACATGTGTTCTGTCAACACATTGCTAAAAATAATTTATTGGCACGTGTCTGCTGTATCAGATACAAGCAAAAATTCAATAGTTTTTATATACATGTAATTACAAATTTACAATCAGTGTGTAGTCCTGTTGGCTAAATCTGAATCACCGATCAGAGTGAATGTTAAGTACACTGTCCACTGATCAGATAACTTAATCTTAACCTGCCATTTAATGAGGTTATCAACTCACTAACTGGATGATCCTACTAACAAACTGAGCCTGCTGTCCTTAGACAAAACCCCCCCACACTTAATCCCCTAAAAAAAATGAGAGTCCCAGCAAATGAAAAATACAAACAACAGGACAGCACCGAGGTATGTCAGTTTCTTTGCAGTTAAAAGTAACAAAAAGCTGTTTTCAGAATTAATTATTTCCAGCTTAAAGAGGACATTTCATTACTTGTGTCTTTTGTAGTTTTTGGCTACAGTTTAATTTGTATTTATCGAGCTGCTGGAGACTACCACAGTGAATTGGCTGTTTTGTTTTCAAGACGCATTAAAAGGCTGTCTCTGAAGCACAGAGGCTCGGTCTTTTATACGGACCTGATTTTCTCCACACAGTGTGGGAAGAGGTGGGAAGCACAGCCCACAACGCTCGCTGCTGTACAAGCTAAAGCACTCTACATGAATAATTTGCTACTCCCTGCTCCAGTTTGGCCTTGCTCCTCTTTCCCTTTCACCCACGCAGCGGTGTTATGCTGATTCAGGAGCAAAGAGGAGAGTTTGGCACGTCCAACATGGCAGGAAGAGAAAACGTCTCCATGGAAAAGAAATATTATTCAGTATCTCATTTAAGAGATATGGCTAAAAAGGATGATTAGATGGGCTTTTGAGAAAGAGAAGTGAGTCAAGAGTTCAGAAGCTAGAATTTTTATTAGCTGGGTTAATCATGTGATCATATAGGTGTATAGGGAGGTACACTCATATAGCATGTCTTCACTGTAGGTGTTGTTGCATAGCTTCAATAGTTGTCTCTTGGTCCTAGTGTGTACTAGCTGTCCACAAACACACAGTCGCTTGTTGTGAAAGAACCAGCACAGATGGCTAGTTCTGAGAGTACTGCACCTGTTTATATATAGCTTCTCAGTAGAGCACTTGAGAGATAGGAAAACAAAGCAAGTCTGTCTGTTTGGCATGCCAATAGCTCCATCCACGCTTTGTGGTCTCAGTTGAGACAGCAGATTCCTTTAGGATTTGGGCATATTAACAAAGGTTTTATCTTGTACGGAGAAATAGTGTCAGCAAAAAATAACTCATTGTAGATAGATTTCATATGTAACCATCATGTCTGTTTTTGCTGCGTTATATTTGGTTGAGGCACTTTGTTGGGTTTTGGACTTTATCAAACTGAGTAGGTGAAGTTATAAGTAAGGTAGTACCTTACAGTCACACACTGTGGTTTTTGCTTTCTGTGTGTTCCGGACTCTTACTTTATCCTGCTTAATGTTGAAAAATGATGTCGCTGCCCACACTATTGTTACTGCTGCATTAACCAAGATGCACTGCATATTTTCTCGCTATTCATGAGTCAAATGGTATCATTTCTGAAGGAAGGAGTTGCATAATTTGTCACTCATGTTACATAATTGAGTTATTATTGAGGTTCCATGTTTGTTGGGGCATTGCCACTTATTACAGCTCTTTTCCCCCTGACTGATTAGGCGTCATCTTTGAAATGAGGCTGTTTTTTCAAAAATCTGCAAATTAATTGTGAAACCAACAAAACATCATACAGGTTTAGCAAAAGATGACAATAAAACAACAAAAAAGATTGCAAAACTCCTTTTTTAATTACATTTAAAGAATCATCAACTACTTAAACTACTTTTAATAGATTAAACAACACTTGGGGGGGGGGGTCATTTTTCTGTGTGCAGGCCACAGCAGCAGTTTTATACATGTTATAAACATGGATACACAGATATCCAAATGTGTATTCTAAATAGATCACACCACAGCTTCTTCTTCACACACGTCATGTCACTCTCTGTGTGTTTATACACCACTTTTCATTTAATCATTAGTTATTATTAGTCTCTGGCTCTTTTCCACAGTGTGTCTTTTATCCTGCCTCCCTCCCCTCACCCCTAACCAGTCACGGCAGATGGCTGCCCCTCCCTGAGCCTTTTTCTGCTCAAGGTTTCTTCCTTTTAAAAGTGAGTTTTTCCTTCCCGCTGTCACCAAGTGCTTGCTCATAGGGGGTCGTCTGATTGTTGGGGTTTCCTCTGTATTGTTATTGTAAGGTCTTTACCTCACAATATAAAGCACCTTGAGGCAACTGTTGTTGTGATTTGGCGCAATGCAAATAAATAAAATCAAACTGAATTGAATTGAACTGAATTGAAGAACAGTAAAAACAAAAGGGGATCAGTGTGTATAAAGCCATAAGACTTCATTCACACTGCATGCAGTGTTGTTTTGAGGTAGGCAATGTGGAAAGAATCTGCTGGAAGACTATATATATCTGACTGTAAAGCAGAGAATGTTTCAGACACTTGGTAAATGCATTGGCTGCAGGTGTTTTGGTTTCAGTAATTATGCTTTGAGAAATCACATGCATTCTTTAAGCACGCAGAAAGGAAAAAAAGTAAACTCTGCTATAATTTGATATTGCAGTTACAAATGTACATATACAGTGAAGTTACTGTCTCACCACCTTTATACTGTTGCTCTGTCTGCTGGGATGTGCAAATAGGTATACTGAAGACATTTCAGTGTGTTAGATTTAGTGGCCTCCTATAAATCGTAATTCAATTTAGATAAATAATAATTTTATGTAAATATAAACAGCATATAGTAACAGCATTAAATATAGTAAATATTATATACCTATATCTTTTATAGACATTGTCTTCACTAACAGCATCATTATTCCACCAGCACCACCTTCTCCTTCCTCTTTTCCCATCCTCCTCCTCATCCTTTTCATCCTGTTGTGTTAAATGTGAGCTGTAGCATTGTCTACTACCACCTACGCCAACATGTCACTAACCATTATTTGTACATTATTTTGTGTTCACAAGTCAGTTCCACTGAGCAGATAGTAAAAGTGTCCACATGGAAAAACGGGATTTAAAAAACATTGCCTCCAATCAGCATGTATAATACGTATATGTCTTTATTTATCTGTCATACATGAGCAATTTCTTATATAGTATATTTATTATATTAGTATATATCATATTAGATGATAATTAAGAAATGAGGATTTCTTAGACTGATACTCTTACTGCAACTTCATTAGGGACACCTTGCTAGTACTGGGTTAGACCTCCTTTTGCCTTAAGAACTGCTTTAAATCTTCACTGCACAAATTCAATAAGGTGCTGGAAACATTTTTCTGAGATTTTGGTCCATATTGACATGATAGCATCCATGATGTGAATTCCTGGCTCCACCACATCCCAAAGGTGCTCTACTGGATTGAGATTTAGGCACTGTGGAGGCCATTGGAGTACAGTGAAGTCTTTGCCGTGTACAAAAACACTACTTTTGGCTAGATGGTTTGAGCTTTTTGACATGGCGCATTGATGGAAGCAGTCATCAGATGATGGGTACACTGTGATCATAAAGGGATGGACATGGACAGCAACACAATACTTAAGTAGGATGTGGTGTTTAAATGATGATCAGTTGGTACTAAGGGAACCAAGGTGTGCCAGGAAAATATTGCCCACATGATTATACCACTGCTAGCTTGAACCTTGAATACAAGGCAGGATGGTTCCAAGTTTTTGTGTTGTTTATGCCAAATTCTTACCCTACATTCAAATGCTCCATCAGGACTCAGTGTTTTTTCGGTCTTCTGTTTTCCAATGTTGGTGAGCCTGTGCGAACTGCAGCTTCAGTTTCCTGTTCTTAGCTGACAGAAGTGACAAGCAGTGAGGTCTTCTGCTGATGTAGTCCCTCTGTTTCAAGGTTTGATGTGTTGTGTGTTCGTACCTTGATTATAATTAGGGGTTATTTGACTTACTCTTGCCTTCCTTTCATCTTGAAGCGGTGTGGCCATTATTCTCTGACCGCTGACAGGCATTTTCACCCGGAGAACTGCCGCTCATTAGATATGTTCACCTCTTCAGATCATTCTGTGTAAACTCTAGAGATGGTTGTGAGAGAAAATCCCAGTAGTTGTACATTCAAAGTTATTGAAATCACCTTTCTTCCATATTCTAATGTTGCTTCCACGTGACTGGCTGATTCAATATTTATATTAATGAGCAGTTGAACTGGTATACCTGCATTTTCTATAGTTTGTTTTTAAGCCTATTTTTCAATTAGGGTGTCCGTGACCATTCATTGTGGCCACTGAATCTAACAGAGGACAGACAAGGACCACTAAGAAGAACAATCAGTCTCTCCCTTACACAGGGCTGGATCAATGTCTCTACAAAGGTTTAGTATAAAATGATAAAGAAGACAGACTGTTGTACTCACAGACCTTATCGCTAGAGACATGTCTGTCAAATGCTGGCCTCTGGGATCTCTAGATTAAGATCCCTATTGTGCTGATAGGATGTTTCTTGCTGACTAAATGCTTGTCAGTCTCTGTCAGTCTCTCTTTGGCTTATGTGGAACGTGGGCTTTTCTCATTTATTTGTATAACTCAGGAGGATCTCTTCTTAATGCTACCTTCCTTAATTGAATTTGACAGAAAAGACAGCATCCCAGTGACTTCAATGACTCCCTTTTGCATTTGATCATTGCAATGTGATGAAAACGTAGGGGCATGTTAAAAATAAATGTTTTATTTGCAACCTTCTCTGCCATCTTGACTGTTTGCACCGCGGTAAAGATGTCCTCTGACACAGTCACTGCACACCTACATTGTTTTATTTATTAACTGTTACCAGGCATGTTGTTAAATTCCATCTTCTGTATTTATGCTTTTGAAGTATTACACCAATAAAAGAAATGATTTATTTGGGCAGATGGTAATCAGCAATGGAGGAGTTTATGAGGTTATTTGTTTTGTTGTACAAGTCAGTGACACAAGAATGCTCATTCTTCAGGCCCGAGGCACAGATGATTGTCATTAACAGGAGGCTGTGTTACAAACATAGTTCCTTCCCCTCTATTTTCAGCTTTCATTACCTGTAATCGAACCATTTCTTTCCATTGAGCAGTTTGATCGATGCATTGTGTTGACCTGAAATTGAATCTGTTTATGTTAATATCCTGTCTGTGATGGCTTTTGTGCTAGATATTTAACAGTGTCATACTCCTCTTTCCAAACATAGGACTTAGTGAGGATGACTGTGAAGGGTGAATGCTGCTCTTGCAGATGCTGTGGGTTCCATAAAAGATCTAATGATTGTTGCACCCGTCCAATCTAATAACAGTTGTGTTCATTTGTATTCGTGCTGCACTCTTCCTCTGTGTACCCTGTTTGAGAGTGCTTAATGTTGTCAAATGATTAAGTCTTCTTGAGGAGATGAAAGGCCTTGTTTGGACAGGCTTTCAAATATTCAGTTGTTCAGACTTGCTATACCATGTCCTTTGCACACCATGACCATTTATGAAGAAACATGACTTTGATTTAATTTATCTAACTAACAGACAGATCTTTATGCTTGTACCCATCAATCACCAGGAATAAGAATCCAGTAATGTGTTTTTGAAAATATTACTATGAGCACCTAATCATGCCTGAGGTTTATTGGCGGCAGAAAATGCAAATTGTTGTTTTTACTAGTGTATAATTTGTTTTGCTGATGTACATACTAAGAAATTGTGTTCTCCTATCTGATTTCTTTACTTCCTGGCTAAATCCTGCTTTCTTGTTTTTGTTTTTCAGAAGAAAGAATGGTTATGCTTGAACTGCCAGACACAGCGGGCCCTGTCAGGAAGCTTGGGAGATATTCCGGCTCCTGTTCCACAGCCCATGGCATCCCCTCGGTCACCTGTTCCAGCCAATCAACAACCGCCTCAACAGAAAGGGCCCAATCAACTATCAGGGCCCAGGGCCACAGGTCCTCAACAACAACAGAAACCAGCGGGTCCCCAAGTAAGTGGCCCTCTATCTAATGTGAAACAGGCTGGGCCTACCTCTGAAACCAAAGGTTCTGCCCAACCTAAGAGTTCGACCCAGCCACCTTCCCAAGCTAAGGGTCCAACACAACCCACGGCTCAGAGTAAGGGACCTGGTCAGGTTAAAGGTCCTGCTCAGTCACATGCTCAAAGTAAGGTCCCTGCTCAGTCGGCTAACCAGACGAAGGGCCCAAGCCAGGCCAAAGGGCTGACTCAGACAAAGGGATCTGCTCAGCCCTCTGCTCAGACTAAGGGCCCTTCTGGTGCCAAGGCTTCATCTACCCCTGGTAAAGCTGCACCCAGCAATGCCAAGGCTTCTTCCACCCCTTCAAAAACCATACCTACTCAGTCTAAACCCACAGGTAACAACCAGGCCCGCAAACAGCCGCAAAGCCAGGAGAAGACTAAAGTTGCATCTAAATCTCTAAAAGAAGACGTCAAAGCCTCACCAAAGAAGGCATTGTCAGAGACTGTCACTTCTCCAAAAGACACGAAGATAGCTGAAGATACGCAGAAGTCAAGACACCATGAAGTGAGCTACCTGCAACTTCTTCGCCTTCACCTGTTCCACTTGATTCACCATTTTTAATTTATTTTGCTCCATTAAAAATTGTTCCCTTTTTTACATTTTTATTTTTATTATTGCACTTATCAAGCACTTTATCATTTTATATTCATATTATGATTTTCATAACTTCATCCGTTCCACCACTCCACCACCATCATCTTAATCATATTATCTCCTTAATCCTCAGCAAAGTTTAAGTTGTAAATAATCACATCTTTACCTAAAGGTGCTATATCATAAAATCTTTCGCATAAACTAGTTTAGTGCTGTCACGTTAGCTTCCAAAAGGTAGTTGTCACCATCTGTGTTTTATTTATGTATTATGATATCAAGACCAGTGACATCATTAAGAAGGCATGGAGGAGGGTGACGTCAACTTTAAGGTCACCTTGTGTGGAGAAAATAAATGTGAGAAACTACACTTGAGTTAGGCAAAGAACAGATAGAGATACAGAAATTCCTTCATTTAGTAGAGAGATGATTTCCTTTTAATGGACTTTCCTTCATCATCATGATGTCCTTAACATCACCATCTATGTCATTTTCATCCTCATCATCATCCTTATCATCGTCATCATTGGTCTCAGGAGCCATTTCTTACATTCAGCTCGTGCCTTCGTTCTGCAGCCATGTTTTTGTCCACTTTTATTTTACTTCCAGGTTTTTCTCGAACTTCTTTTTTTGTGTTCGTTTAATGTGACACATGACGATATTTTAAGCATTCTAAGCATGTTCGTTATTCTTCAGCGGTTGGAAGAATGCAATGGAGAATGCGTCAAAGATGGCAATGAAGCATGTAATCAAATGACATTTGTCCGTAAATGTTTGTATGTTCAACTGTCTGTTATATTCACGCTGTGCCAGTGTATTTATCCATCTGTGTGTACATAATGCTGAAAGGCAAACTCAACCCAAATCAAGACAATACAGTAAACAGCTATAATAAACTATGACTATTTCTGTAAGACAGAAAAAATTTGCAATTAAGTTGGTCTTTTTTTTCCCCACAAGTACAAATCCATAAATATTTCTAAATACAACTTCGCAAATTTGCCTAATTTCAATTTCTAAAACCAAAAAGAAATGCACTGTAGATATTTGGGTTGATTTTAACCTAAAATGTTAATATATCTGTTTTTTTTTATTGAAGGAACAGTTCACACACAAAAAATGAGAAATTTCTGTTTCCTCTGGCCTACAGTGCTGACTTTCCATCTAAACTGTTTTAGTACAAGATGCCCACTTTTGGAGATGCCCACCATATAGTTTGGTGAATATCAAGAAGCTAACTGCCACTTACTGAGTGGTGCTCAGAACTCAACACTAATAAAGTCTCTTTTTCAATATCATGACCTGGTTACTCTAAATAAATAGTGAACCCAGCACTAAGCAGTTTCACAAAGAAGTTTTTTTCTTTCTACCACAATGTGTCCACCACCCACCTGTGCTGGGAACCTTGTGGTTCTGACAGTGTGACAAGATGTATAGTTTCTTTTTATTTGCATGTGTAGTGCAATAAAAAGAATGTAGTTCCTACAATGAACTACTCACAGCAAAGTTAGTGGTCTTTTTTTTAAGTTGTGCTAGAAAGAGCCATAGCTCAAATTAACTTTTGTTGGTCCCGCAAAAAAGTGCATGCTAAAAGACAACTGTTTTTGGTGCTTTTTGCGCCACGAAGTGAGCGTCATTTATTGTAATTATATTTAAGATAAGGCAGTCATTATACAGCTAATATCTCCAAAACAATAAGGATGAATAAATAGCACTACAAGGCTAAGGAACAAAACAAAACAAAAAAATATATATTTTTTTTATTTTTATTTTGGGGTGAACTGTCTCTTTAAGGGTATGTTATTTCCAAGTTAATTATTCTCTAATATCCTACTATTAGAGACTATTTCATCTGTATTAGGTGTAGTGTATTAATTTTACTCCCAAGCATTTCAAAGTGCTCATAAAAATGTCACTGATGAGCTGGATGAAATAGTTGGATACAAGATGTGCACTGAAGCTTGTAATGGACTTTTTCATTAATTAATTACAGGGAAAAAAGTATGCCTTTTTTGCTTCTGATCTCTTCTCTTCTTCTTCCTCTCTTTTTTTAGGATTCCAACAAATCAAGTTCTCAGAGTTTAAGTGACACTGGATACTCTTCAGATGGCATCTCCAGTTCTCATGGAGAAATTACTGGTCAGATCCGGGAAGAAGGACTCAAGCTCAGTGAAAGAGGTGCTTCCATCCCCTCAGAAATCACCAAGTTGGAAAGCTCCATGAAACCTCTGTTGGAGTCAAAGAGTGCTTCAGATCAGAAGCACAGGCCACATTCACTGTCTGTAGGACAGGATATCAGTCCCGATGACGATGCAGCAAGGGATGAATCAGAAGATGACCTCAGTTGTAAGCTTCGACATGATTACGTGGAGGACAGCAGTGAAAGTGGTCTCTCACCATTGCCAGTAAGACAGAAGAAGTCACATAAAGATTTAACAGATGAAGAATACATGAGGAGGCAAATTATGGAGATGAGTGCTGATGAAGAAGATTTAGAAGATTATGGAAATCAGAAAGCAAAAAAGTCACATAAAACAAGTGGGGACTTAAACAAAGAGAGGCGACGACTCTCTCATCATTCTAATAGTTTTGAGGATGACACCAAGGTTTCAGAAGGGGCTTATAAGGCAAATGAAGAAGAAGACGTTGTAATTGCTGGAGGCCTTCGCCGTTTTAAAACCATTGAGCTGAATAACACCAACAGCTACAACCGAGACATGGAGCTCAGTACTGAGCATGACCTACGAGAACCAGAGCTAGAGATGGAAAGTCTGACTGGGTCTCCAGAGGAGCGGTCTAAGGGAGAGTATTCATCAACTCTGCCTGCCACCACTCCCAGCTACACCTCTGGAACATCCCCCACATCTGTGTCATCCATGGAGGATGACAGTGACAGCAGCCCTAGCCGTAGGGCGCGACTAGAGGAGGCCAAGCAGCAGAGAAAGGCTCGCCATCGTTCCCATGGGCCACTACTGCCAACTATTGAGGACTCATCTGAGGAAGATGAGCTTAGAGAGGAGGAAGAACTACTTAGAGAACAGGAGCAAATGAGAGATTTAGAGCAACAGAGGATCAGAAGTACTGCCCGAAAAACAAAAAGGGATAAAGAAGAACTACGAGCCCAAAGACGCAGAGAAAGGTCCAAAACTCCTCCAAGTAATCTCTCTCCTATTGAGGATGCATCACCAACAGAGGAGCTGAGGCAGGCTGCTGAGATGGAAGAACTTCACAGATCGTCATGTTCGGAGTACTCACCTTCTATGGACTCGGAGGCAGAAGGTTTTGAGATAATTGGTGGAAAGCTTTACAAATCAGGAAATGAATATAACCTTCCAACCTTTACTTCTCTCTATTCTCCAACAGAAAAGACAGCAGCATCTGATAAAACACTGAAAAGTGCAGAGGAAGTGTATGAGGAGATGATGAAGAAAGCACAGCTCATGCAGAGGCAGGGACAAGCTGTTAATCAGCAGAAAAGTACCTCTCAGTCTGATGATAAACATCATCTTGAAGCTGGAACTGCACTCACCCCTGGCTCAAGCCCAACACAGGTTACTGCACCTATGTCCTTCTCTACAACAGGCAGTGATCCAAGAATTCCAGGTATTCATGCAGCACAGCATCTATCAAAAGAAACACAAAACAGGATGATGACACAGAGTGCCAAAATTGAAGGTGTTGTTGGAGTTGCCACAACAAAAGCTGTGAGTCATACTGTCACAAATCGCCAAACAGGTGGCCCAGTGCCTGCTGGCACCAAAGTAGGCTCCCAAAGGCCAACACAGGCACCATCTGACCTTGGAACATCCTCCCTGACCTCTAGAGTATTTTCCCTTTTCAAAGGGCCTAGCCCCCCAGTCTCTCCCACTGCTTCCCCAGTACAAAGTCCAACTCATGCCCCATCTATGCGATCCACTAGTAGTAGCGGCAGGCAGCTGCCATCTCTGCCTGGTGGTCCTACATCAGCCACAGCATCCCATGGGGCTCAGGCACCTCAAAGAGCAGTTTCGCCACGTCTTGTACGACAGCAGTCCTCCAAAGATTCACCGGTGATGGTGATAACTCTTGATTCTGAAACAACTAGTCCTGCCAAGCCACTTACTGTAAATTCTTCCACTTCGCCTTTGTCATCACCAACACAAGCGAGTTGTAAAACACTGTACAGCTCTCATCCCTCTTCAACAAGTTCGCCAACATCACCTCAAAAACACCCATCACAACAGTCCCTGAAACATTCTTCTCAGATGACTCAGAATGTTGAAAAAGTTAATGTAGGTATAAGTGCTGGATCTGTGGAAATATCTCTAGGTAAAATTTCAAATATTCAAGGCACTTCAAAGGTTGTAAGTCAGGGTGAAACACTTCCTTGCACTAATGTTGTGGATTTGAGGGCCCCAATGAGGCCAGCTCCAATTATAATGACAGACCAGGGAATGGACCTAACATCCCTTGCCTCTGACACGAGACGATACTCTTTAGGAGCAGAGCAGCCAGCTGGTAGACACACAGCAGTGCAACCTCTTATCATGAACCTGAATGCACAAGAGCAATCGCACATATCTGTATCAACACCAACCACAGTGAGTGTCACAGTCGCAGGTTCAACATTCATATCCCAACCAAAGCAACCTGTTGTGTATGGAGATCCCTTACAAAACCGTGTGGATCTTGGACAAGGTGTTGGATCAGCTGTCTGTTTAACCCAGAGTAAGGCACCAATCACGGACCCATCTATTCCCAAAATTGATGCCTGTCTGGAGAATCTGGGTATACAGCAGCAACAACTGCAGTTACAGCAGCAGAAGCTGCTTCAGCAGCAACAGCTGCTGGAGCAACAGCTCCAACAGCACCAGCAGCAATCCTCTTTTGCTCGTTATAATTTGGCTAATCAAGTCCAGCCATTGCTGATAAAAAAAGACCTTGTAGTGAGCCAGACAAGCAGTGCCCAGCCTGGAGTGACTGCTAGTGCCATACCTAGAGTCTCCCCACTGGCTCCACCATCTCCCGCTTCTAATGTTCCCCACGAAATGTACGGTGGAGTTGCCTTAGAACTAAAAAATAAGCCAACAGTAATGAACTTATCCACAGGTAAGCCCCATGTGATGATGGTGCACCTTGATGAGAGTAATCCCTCACAAAGTGGAACAGTGACTCAACTGATAAAGCGAGAGGAACCTCCTCCCCCTCCTCAGGTCTTGAATCTTACTGGACAGATCAAACCAGAAAACCAAGTGGCTTGTTGTGATGTTGTTTACAAATTGCCCTTTGGTGGTTCCTGTTCAGGGTCACTCACTCAGAAGTCTACCACAGTATCCTCAGATAAAAACACAACCACTGAAAGCTCTCAAGCAGCCCATCCTCCCCATCCACCTCACTACAGCGTTAGCCAACAACAACAACAACAACAACACCAGCCTCAAGTTACACAAGGAATGACAGACGAACATAAAGCATACCAAACACCAATTGTCCCCTCAGGAAGAATACAGCCATCCATGTCGGATACTAATCTGCCTTCCATGACCGATGCTAGCCACTACCAGAGTAATCTCCAGGGTGGTATGGCAGTGGATCTTAGCACTATGAATCAGGTTTATGAAGGTGGATACCTTGGCATGGGAGCGCAGTATGGTTCTTACACAGACTTGCGTCACCAAGGAGATCTTGGAGGCCCTTCGTTACCACTTCGCCGATATGGCTCCATGTCAAATATCAGTTCAGACTACGCCTACAGTTCACGTGACCTAACAGTATCACAGGACTCCAATTTGGCTCAGTATAGTGCAACCACTGCCAGGGAGATCAGTCGCATGTGTGCAGCTCTTAACACAGTGGATCAGTATGGGAACCGGTATGGAACTAACCCAGAATTACCATATGGGGCAGGAAGGGGTGGACCTTTAGCAAGGTTAAATCTCCAGCAAAGCTTAGCATCAATAAGAGCAAATTTACTATACGGACCAGATGGAAGACCAACAGCAAATGGGCAAACCCTAACAAATCTAATAAATGCTAGACAAGCTAGTATACGCGCCTTGTACCCTGCTGCTTTGAGGGGAGGTGATGGCATGATATATTCTACCATAAACACTCCCATTGCCTCTACCTTGCCAATTACTACACAGCCTGCCTCTGTCCTGCGCCCCATGCCGAGAGGAATTTACAGATCGTACCCTACAGGTGTAACTGCTGTACCATTGGCTAGTCTTACAAGGTTGCCTCAGTTGACTCCCAGGATGCCTCTGTCCACACAGGGAGCATATTCTTACCCTCCTCCAAACCAATATCAAACTTCTGCCACACCATCAGGAAGTATGCCTGTAGTAAGCAGCTCACACCAGGAAACTCCAATGTACCTCGGAAAGCCTTTAACAACAGTTGCTCCACAAACAGTTACAACAATTGCACCATCACAAACTGCAGCACAAAGTGTTACTACCACTGGGATGTACACGACAGCTGATCATCAAATAGACCACACTAAGCTCACATCACAGAGTATTACAGCTCTCTCTCAAGCTCAAAGCCAGCCTCCAACTGTCCAGCCAGTGCAGGCACAGCAGTTGCCTGCTCAAACTGAGCCTTTATCCCTCACTCAAACCCAATCTCAAGTGCAACCTGTCAGTCAGCCTCAACAGTTAGTTTTGCCACAAAGTCAGTCACAAGCACCACCACATGGTTCTGCACAAGCACCAAGCTCCAAACTTTCTCCACCCACGGATGCTCAGAAAGGTAAGGAAGATGAGAGACTGAGTCAGCAACAAGAGCACATGCTGCAGTTAGAACGAGAACGGGTTGAACTAGAGAAATTACGACAGTTACGTCTGCAAGAGGAGCTCGAAAGAGATCGCATGGAGCTTCAGCGTCACAGAGAAAAAGAACAGCTCCTAGTTCAGCGTGAAATCCAAGAGTTGCAGACGATCAAACAGCAAGTCCTACAGCAGCAGCAAGCTGAGCGCGAAACGCAACTCATTATGCAAAGGGAACAGCTAGCTCAACAGAGAATGCAGCTTGAGCAAATCCAGTCACTGCAGCAGCAGCTCCAGCAGCAGTTGGAGGAGCAGAAAAGGCAAAAGACAGTAGCAGTGGAGGCAGCAGCAGCAGCAGCGGCTGAAGCTGCCGCTGCATCTGCTGCAGCTGCAGCAGCAGCAACGTCTGCCCAAGGTGCTATGCAAGGAGTTGTTGTTGGAGGAGGTCCCCCTCAAGGGTTTATTATTTGTGACCAAAGTGGTAGAGTTATTCAGCAAGATGGACAGAGTGTTCAGTTTTGGCAAGATGGACAGCTGGTCCAAGCTGTGGTGGCAGCTCGACCTATTCATAGTTCAGCCTCTGAAATGTCTTTAAAAAGCAGTGACAAACAGGTTGACTCTAAGAGTATGAAAAAGCAAAATTCCATGCCTCGGCTGAGGGACGGCTCAGAGGAGGACTCTGTGAAAAGGATTACAGACAGCTGTGTGCAAACAGATGATGAAGATGGAGAGGACAGATTCATGAACAGGCGCAGGAGAACACGACGAATTGCAGACTGCAGTGTACAGACTGATGAGGAGGATCAGGCAGAATGGGACCAGCAGCCCGTAAGGCGCAGGCGATCACGTGTATCCAAGCACTCTGAATCTAGCGGTGAGGCTAAATCTGAAGGATCATCTAAAGTGGTTTCTGCAAGCATAGCTATTCAGACCACAAATGATTCATCATGCCAAACAGAACCTGACCAGCTAGGCAGGGTTTCGCCTGCAATCCACATTACAGTGGCAGAAACCTCAAAGGTTGACCTATTACATTACATTGCGGCTCCTGAAAGAACGCACAAAGGAGAGAGTCTGGCCTGTCAGACAGAACCAGAGTCTCATTCCCAGGGAGTGGTCGCCCCTCAGCTAAGTGTGCCCACAACTATCAGCCCCTACTCAACAAGTCTACATATAGTAGGTGCAAACACATCTGACCCAATCTCCCCTAGACTCCAAGGAGTTGTTAAATTTGAGAGGAGGAAACCAGACCCCCTGGAAATTGGCTATCAGCAGCAACAGAATGAGTCTCATTCTCGCCAGCCCCCTAAATCTCCCCAAGTACTATACTCCCCTGTATCTCCACTGTCTCCTCATCGCATGCTAGAGACAACATTTGCCTCACAGGAGAAGCTTAACAAGGCCCATGTAACGCCCCAGCAAAAGGCCTTCACCACCGAGTCCCCCCAACGCCACCAGACCCTGCCAAGACCCATAAAAAGTGTGCAGCGTTCAATGTCGGATCCAAAGCCTCTCAGTCCTACATCAGAGGACCCTGTCAAGACCAGGTTCTCCCCATATCACCAACAAGCTGTGTCCAACAGTCAGGTACAAAATCCTAACCTTTTGTTTAAACAGAGTTTATCATGCATGTAACATATCAGTGTTTATACACAACAAAGAACTAGTAGAATCCTAAAAATTAGAATGCCTGTTTGAAGAGTATCACAAGACAAATCTGACTTTAGAAACTAGTTAAACTAATGTATTGTTATTAGTGCCACACATTCAAAACTAATTTATTCTACAATTACTAGAGCCTATTAGCATAGATACAATCAAATAAAAAGAGCACCTTTTGGGGGCTGTTTAAAGTCACATAGTCTTTTTCTACACTATAAAACTAAAACTTCATTATGTGAGTTAAAAAAATACACACTCTAACGCACACACACACACACACACAGTTTACGCCACCATATGCTGTCAAAGCAGCTTCAGTGCACCTTGGGGTTCATTTTCCAAGGTTCAGATTTTACGGGAAAGATGAACACAATTATTCCAGAATAGTTTCCCTTCATTTGGTGTTTTGATAAGGGAGGTGGAGAGCGATGTCCAACAAACTGGTCAAAAATCAACTCAGTTTGAAGACTTTTAAAGCCATAGAATATCATCTACATCATTTTCATACTGGTCAAACCTTTCCCATCAGGACAGAAATGCTCCATCAAAGGATAAAGGTGATTATAACACTTCTTATATTCATTTGCATAACAGAGCCAACATATCCCCTGACTGCAAGGTCAAAGGTTCAGACTTTTCCTTTAATATGTATCCAGGATGTCACAGGATGCTTTGTGTGGACATGGACACGGATAATCACATAGGATCGGGCATTGACAAAGTACCAGAATGATCTCATAAGAGCAGATGGCAATATCAGAAAAGCCTTTCTGCTACATCTCCCCCCTATCTTCTCCCTTTATACATTTTTAGTCCGTTTGTCTCTTTCTCTCTCTCTATTTGCCACGGTTTCTATTTTTGGTAAACCCTAAAGTTTTGCCACAGGGACACACAATGTGAAGTAATCCCAGCGCTGCCTTGCTCGTTCCCTGATTGTTAGCAGCTGGTCAAAGTAAATTAACATCGCTCTGCTCTTAGACCAAGTCTTTTACATATTCATACCTCTAATCTTTAGTGTTAACGTTTAATACTCGATTCTCTTGTGGATACTAAAAAGAAAAAAAAAACTGCACCATGGCTCAACGAAGCACAAATGTTTTGTAAGTAAAAGACTAGCATAGATATCTTTTTAAACGGTGTTTTATTTGTTATGTTTGACTGTTCTTACTTGCATGCTGCTCATAAATATTTATGTCTTGTAAAAGAAGTCCAGCCACAGCAACTATCAAAGCACTAAAGGGAAAATTTGCATTTTTCTGAAAATACATTGGAGTGAAATCAGAAGACATTTGCTTCATTTTATTCTTCATTTTATTCTCCTGTCAGCTTAGTATGTGTAGTAAGTATGTCTAACCATCATCTGCTTATGTTTACATATACTAAACTGCTCAAACACAATTTGTTCAGTGATATATTTCATAAAAAATGTTGTCATTGGCTTCTATGTGCCCTAAATTTAGAAAAATAGCTGTTATTTTAAGATAATAGTTTTGTTGGTAACAGTGGTTTTAATATTATCGTTTTAATAAGCAACATGATTACATTTGAACATTTTTATGTAGTGTGGTATAGAGTGGTGCTCTCTGTTGACTTAAGTTCTAAACATTTTATTTAAAATTGTTAACCTGGCATAACTTGAAAAATTTCACTTGCAGTTTCTGGCTTCAGTGGAACATTTGAATAAATATACTGAAATTAAACCATATTAATTAAAATACTGATGAAGTTCAGGCTCTCATAGTACATGGCTCAATTAATGTTGGGGAGTCTGACAAAACACGGGGCTTAATAGTTCTTTGCTTTGGTGTAGAGATGAAGATGCGTGCAGCTTCTCTATGAGTACTAAATGTACAGTAATGATTTTAATTTACATAAACACATTCTGTTTATAGCTCAGTGTTTGCTGATGTGTATCTGCCTCTCCTAGCAGATGGCCTCCCTGCAGCAGCAGCAGAACTCTCTGATGAGGAAAGTAAAGAGGACTCTCCCCAGCCCCCCTCCAGAGGAGACTCCACTTCCCATTGTTACTCCAGCACAAATGTACAGCTCTCCTGGCATGCACCAGAGGGTCCTTCCGAGACCCGCCCAGGGTGTCACCAAGGCTGGCCTACTGAGCGAACTAAAAGCTGTGGAACAAGAGTCATCAAAGCTTCGTAAGCAGCAGGCTGAACTGGAGGAAGAAGAAAAAGAGATTGATGCCAAGCTACGCTATTTAGAGCTAGGCATTACGCAGCGAAAGGAGACTATGGTGAAGGAGAGGGAAAGGAGAGAATTGGCCTACCTGCGATGTATGGGTGATGCCCGAGACTACATGTCAGACAGCGAGCTCAATAACCTTAGGATGGCAGCTGCAACTGGAACCTTTGACGCTAATGGTTTGCTGACAAGACCCAGCACTGCCCCACTGAGTCAATTTACGAATGATCTCAGTGCAACTTCCCAGTATCCCTCAACTTCATCTTATATGTCTTATCCATACCCTCAAACATCTACACAGCAACCAGGCTCCACTTACCAACAGATAGGTTTCCAGCCTCCCCAGTACCCTTCATCCTCTGCACCCCAGCCGGGAACCTTCCAGCCACATCCCCCACCAGGCCCTGGATATCAGAACCAGGGAACTTATTCCTCACGGATGTATGGTCAGTCATCTTATCAGACGGACATTGGCATGCAACAGCATGGTCACCAGGGCTTCCATTCACCTGCTCAACCTATGCCAGGACAGAGCCTTCCTTATCCCACTCACAGTTCTTACCAGCCTGGCCTCTCCTATCAGCCCCAGGCTGAGATCCTCACAGTCCATCAAAGACCAAGGCAAACATCTTTGGCTGACCTTGAACAAAAGCTTCCCACCAATTATGAGGTCATCAACAACCCTGCAGTATCGGTGGCCACATCAGCTCCAGATAGCAGCTATGGTTCAGCTTATGGCAACGCATATGGACAATACCGCCCACCTGAGCCAGGCCTGACTCATTCTATGGAGAGCCCCACCTCTGCTTACGCTACAGATGGTCTCTACACATCTAACCTAGAGCAGAGTATTCCTAGGAACTATGTCATGATCGATGACATCAGTGAGCTGACAAAAGACAGTGGGCAACCCACCGATGCTCTGGGTCATCCAGTTGGAGGGCGGTATCGCAGTGAGAATGGCCCCGCTCGAGGAAGTGCATATGGCAGGCCCGATGATGAGCCTGTGGACGCTTATGGCAAACCTATAAGTTCCACAGGTTACCAGACCACAGTGGACAGTCGCACTGGCACCACAGTGAGTGGAGGCTCTTCCTATTACTATGATGATTATAAACACTCGTCACGCAGCAGCTCTAGCAGCCACAAATTAACTTCCAAGAATCTCGCCCCTGCCGTAGTCTCCTCTAAACGTAGTAAACACAGGAAGCAAGGAATGGAGCAGAAAATTTCTAAATTCTCCCCTATTGAAGAAGCACGAGATGTGGAGTCTGACCTTGCTTCTTACACAATGACAACATCAACAGGAGGTTCCTGTACAGTGGTGTCCAGATCCAAGAAGCTTCAGGATGATGCCACCTACGGGATGAAGAAAAGTGCATATGACCAGCAGAAATATTATGGCACCAGTCGTGACGGTCTTGAGGAAGAGGACCGCATGTATAGCTCTGGTAGGTCCAGGTCTACAGGATATGGTATGGACAAGATTTCTTCCAGAGATGCCACAGGGCACCGGAGTAAATCGTATGAAAGAGATGCTATGGAGCGATCTCAGAGAAGCAGCCGCAGTGGAAGGCCTCCTATGCGCCAGAATTCAGAAGAGGAGAGCCCTCTCAGTCCAGTTGGAAAGCCTGTCGGCATGGGAAGAAGCTCTGGCATATCAGAAGCCCATGATGTGAGAAACCAGTACGGCTCCAGCCATTCACTTCCAGATGTACAGGACCACCACAAGAAGGACCTGCCCAGGAGTCATGTCTATAAACCAGATGACCCTTATCTTGTAGATGACATGCACTGTGCTGTTTCTGACAGTGAAGGTAACTGGTGCTGAATTATTTGTGCTGTAGTTTGTTCCTCAACCGTGTGCTGAAAAGACTGCATGCCAACTTTGGAGAACAGCACCATTTTTATTTTATTTATTTATTTGTTCCTTTGACAAACAATGCCAAAAATGTTTTATATTTGTTTTGCATGCATCGTTTTTATGTATGAGGTGGGCCGTGAATGCTGCTCTTTTCTTTTCCTTTTATTTTTTTAAACATCTGCATGGCTCCAGAATGTGGAGTATGGCTTTCCAGATATTTTGCATGTCATCAGTCTGCATGCTACTCCACCTGCCAATGTAATACCACTGACATTGATTGATCATGTTTGTATTGATTTTTGAAAAGCCTATCATTTGGGTCAAGAGGAGACTGACTGGTTTGAGAAGCCACGGGAGGCCCGTTCTGATCGCTCAAGACATCATGGAAGTGGGAGTCACTCGTCCACAGGCAGACGTAGTAAACATACTTACCATGATTACGACGAGCCTCCAGAGGAATACGGTCCACAGGATGAGTACAACCAACGCCACTCGTCCTCCACACCACGGGACCACCGTCACCACAGCAGCACCCCTGGCAGACACAGCTCTTCCCGCCACTCAACAGAGGACTCCAGGTCCTCTCGGTCTTCCAGGACACACCCCAAAGACCCATCTGGCCGTTCTGATGGCCGGAACTCCTCATCTTTACAAAGAAGGAGCGGTGCAGACTCCCGTTCTGCCCAGGGAAGCCCTCGGAACTCAGGAGACTTCTCTCGGGACTCCGGTCATCACCATGGCACTGCAGGAAGGAGTCAGAGGGGACAAGGAGATCGCTCAACCTCCCGGAGACAGGATCCCACTGCAGCGGGGCCTAAACCACAGCAACAGCAGCCCTCTCAGGGCCATTCTGGACAGCAGCGGTCAGGTGGGCAGGACCAGTTGGGGAGACATCCAGGCTCGGAGCCACTTGATGGTACCCAACATGCCCAGCAGCAGCACAATCAGCAGAATGCACAGCAGCAGCAGCAGCAGCAACAACAACAGCAGCAGCAGCAACTGCTACAGCAAGGCCAGGCACAAAGCAGCCAGCCTATACCAACAAGTACAGGGGCTGGACCAGCACAGCAGCAGCCCAAAGCTGGCCAAGTTCCAGCACAGGGACGGCAGCCTGGAGTAGGGTCAGCAGCAGGGCAACCACCTGCAGCGGTAAGTAGAGCTACACCTGGCCTTGTTTCCCCCACATACAACAACAGACATGTTTTTATGGCTACATATTTTAAGTAGTTGTGTTTTCTAAATAATCCACAGATGCCTTTTATGATGATATAATAATTATAGGCAATGAATTACACTGGTGTGTCCAATTCAACTTTCAAAAACTGCCACTGTGGATAAAGCTGTTGTTTGATGCTGTTATTGAAATGCAAGTGTGAGAACAACATGACTCACTCAGAAATCCACTCAGCAGTTTCAGTTTCCCAATACTCAGTATTTGTCTTGATTTTTGTTCAGGCAAAAATGGATGCCACACCTGCAGCAGCTGCCACAGGAATGAAACCTACAACAGGAATCCCAATAGCACCTCAGCCTACCAAAATAGCCACGCCACCTCTAACAGGCATTGGTACGTCTTAGTATCACTGTCAAGATGTCATAACCACCGCCACAGGCAAAAATATGGCACATGGTACATGGTGATTTGGATTTTGTTGTTGTTGTTGTTGTTTGCAGGCTCCAAGGCTGCCCCCGTTGGGATCGGTAGCAAACCAGGAGGTATAGGCAGCGCTGCAGCAGGCCAGGCACCTGCTGAAGGGGAAAATGTTCTCACCAAAATCCTGCAAGGAGGAGCTGCAGAGCAAGCAGGAAAACTGGGAGATGGTACTCTCAATAATACATTAATTTACTGAAATAGAGTTTTCCTTTAGGTTTAGTTTTGGTATGATATGGTAAAACAGAGTAATTTAATACAGCTAAAACTAAGCTCCTGGATTTTCTTGTTTTTGAATGAGATTCTTGTTTTTTCATATTTGCCTTCCTCTCTTTTGTCATTCTTGCAGCTTTGTCCGGCCTTGGGAAGAAGTTCACTTCATTCTGGTGAACTGAAGAGAGGAGGGTAATGAAATTGTAGTTCTTAATAAGAGAGTTGTTGAAATTATAAAAATGTATAAATTTTAGTTGTTATTCAAGCTGTTATATTAGAAGCACATGTTGCTTTAGAGAAATGATGAAGGGCTGGCATTTGTCAACAGAAATGATGGAACACTTCCAAATTTTGAATAGTTACTGCTCAGAAAAGGGAGATGCATGAGGTTATTGTTTAACATGTTCATTTTGTTTCTACTGCTCTGCTTTTTTTTTTTTTTCCAGGGGTTGCAGCATGGAAATAAGTTGGATTGGTAGCTTTGTACTGGAAAAACCTATGAAACTGCTTTAATACATTTCACTTTTTAGAGGACAGGGAGGAATGCTGAATGCATCAGTGAGTATCTCTACTTTTAGGACAAGTTTGAAAGGGATTTAAAGGGTTTAAAGCTCTATGTATTTATTGAATGTCTGCCTGAAACAAGGCTGAATTAGAAATTACTTACACATACGCTGGCCTCATTGTCTGAATTTTTGTTATGTTTAATGTGAGCGTCAACATTTTAACAGTGTATATTTGAAAGGGAAGTGTAACAGGTTGACTTTGATTTGTTTTATTTTTTATTTTTGGACAAAGCACCACTAAGCAGTCGAAAACCATGTCATAATAGTAACTTATTTAAAGATTTCAGAATGTTGTTATTCAAATAGATTCAGCAAATGCAGCAGATGTTATGCTATTGATTATTGGTGGTATTTTTTTAAGCATTTAGGTTTGTTTTTTGGTTACACCAACACTCCAAGCTGTGAAAACATAAAATGCTGTCGCACTTTGATTAATGGATTAAGTGTTCTATCAGGGTTTATTTGCACAGATTAGCATAGTCCACGTCTGCATAATGAGAAGAGTCAAGTGAAGTGATGACTCATTAAATGTCTTGATTGTATATTTGAACTGATTCGCGGTACCTCTCCTTTACCCTGAATTACTAAACAGAAGTGGAATCAAAGGATGCCTTGTCAGCACTCAATTCCCCAGACATGGGCGCACGCCTGAAGTGGATTAAATAAGGGCGATCGCTTCGTCAGCACGGTGTTACGAGACATGAGCAGAGGGGTGAAAGTAAGTGGAGGCTTATACAGAACTACGGTCCCAGAATGATGATTGTGAAGACATCTGAGGCCTCATTAGACCAACGGCAAGTCACTTTCACACGCCACACATGTGTGTTCTCGTGTGTGAATGTACGCCTGCGTTGCTAGATTACCGGCTGGTTTAATGAACTTTTCTTTCAGGATTGTATGTGCATTTTTTTTTTTTTTCAGTTTTGTTACTGTCCACTTGGAGTTTGTGCAGCAGAGATGAGAGGCAGAAACCAAGAGCATGTGAGGTCTGCACTAGAATAGTTTACCTCCTAACTAAACACACCTCCAGTAATCTGGGCCAAGCACACTGGGCTATAATTAGCCAGTGAAAGCTAACTGTGGCGTGGCTTTAGTGGCACACACGCAAAGACACACAGAGACAAGAGCACATGCAGGGGCACAGATTCATGAGTCATTGTAATTCATTATATGGTAGAATGAACAAATTCTGTTCAATGGAGCAGAATTGCAAATAAAGCAGATTTCAAAGCTCGCTTTTCTTTTTTTTTTTTGCCTGTGTTGAAACTCACGCAGGGATGAAGTTGAAGCTTATTTGAGTGAAGATCTATCATTTAGCTTTTATTCTTTCTGCGGTTGAGTTTGGATTAATATCAGCAACCGTGTCGGTCATCTCTGTTGGTTGCCACTCTGAGGAGTCAGAGGGGAAATGTAGAGATAAACCAGACCCAGTGGCTCAGTGAATTACAGCCAGGACCAGCAGGGCTGTGATAGGCTGGAGTGTCATGTGAAGGAGGATGTGGTGGGCAGGCTGCGTCGTGACATGAACAGAAGAAGGAAAGCTTTAATCTCTGTGACTATGTGATTGCTTTTTACAGTATTTGGTATTTTTCTTTTAATTGTATTATTTTAATTGCCTTTAACTTTGTGCTTGCATCTGTTGTGCATTAAGGTTTCATTTATTTCTGCCAGCATTAACATTTCCATCGTCTCTATTTCAGGTGGATAATGGTCAACAATAATGAGGATGAGGCGAACTGGAAAGAGCAAGTCATACCTCCCATCCTTTTCCAAAAAAGAAAAAAAAAAGTCCTCCTGGGATCTGTGTGACAGTAAAAGCCCCACTAACTGAGGCAGGTGGATATCATAGGGGAAAGTCAGCATGCTCATCTTTGCGTGTCCCTCCTTTGAAGCAGCTCAATAAAGAAAGCCACACAGCGCCCTCTGCAGGGATTTTAATGTGACACCACTCATGTCTTTCAGGGATACTTGATTCTACTTTGATGCCTTCAGAGTAGAAAGTGAAAAATCAAGAAAAAGAAGTCAGATTTCATAGGTTTTACCTTGTACCAAAGAGACCAATCTTAGCCCTAAAAGACACCACATACCTGGAGCAGAACAGGCATATCACGACAATGACGACCAACCTGATGACTCCGCTAAAATTCTTCAAGGCTTGGTTTCTCTGATCTCTACAGTACATTCCAATATAGGGAAAATGACCCTGTCTTTGAATGTGTTTTTATTTGTCCTTTTTTTTGTTGTCGTTTCAGTGTCTACAGAATGCATTGTGTAAATGTGGACATGAGAATGCACGCACAAATGAAAAACTGGAAAAAAGAAAAAAAAAGCCCATATCAGTACTTTTTCACCACCTCGAAGATGCCGCTAGTCATTAGCTGTAGGTTTTTAGGGAAGGGAAATTACTACCGGTGTGCCCACATGTGTGAGATTCACACAGATGAGAGGACCAAATGAAAGAGTGGCCACGGCTCTTTATTAGCCATCACAAAGCCATCGTTATAGTCAGCCCCAGAGCGTTCTGGGACTTTATCCTTTTCATTGATTTGGCTCATCTTTTAGTTTCTTTTCACTTTTTTTTTTGCCTGATATATTCACTGAATGGAAGAGCCTTATTCAGTACATGTTTTT
This sequence comes from Tylochromis polylepis, assembly GCA_015107715.1. Lineage (NCBI taxonomy): Eukaryota > Metazoa > Chordata > Actinopteri > Cichliformes > Cichlidae > Tylochromis > Tylochromis polylepis. The sequence goes on along the minus strand of VVHJ01000007.1, from coordinate 4,520 downwards.
ACTTGTATACCTCATATGTTTGAAAACGTTCATATTGTCATGCATTTGTTTTTACACTGTATACTACTGTATGTACATAAGACAAAACAAGAGATATAATTATGTAAATTTGTCGTTTTGTGTATTTAATGAATCACTTTTCGGTGACTTTTTTTTGTTATGTGGTTTACTTTGGTAAAACTTTTTATTTATATTATCTATTTTTCACTTTGTATTTATTTGAATCTCTGTTTTCTCACATCAAACTAATTTGCTTATTAATTTTTAAAAGCAATAGCATGCATAAAATGCTATATAGCACATAAATGTAGTTTATAGTAGTGAAGGGTATTATCAAACACTTCTGTCAATAAATAGACGTAATACAATTTGTCAGAGGGTTTACAATCACAGTACCGTGTACAAACATGCATGGTATATGCAGATGCATAAGAGCATGCAGACAGGTACGAACACACTCTCACTTTCTCCTTCTGTCTTTCTCTCACTCTCTCTTTCTCTCTCTACTTATTTCCTGCAAACACATGCACACACACACACACACACACAATACTGCACATGTTACACACTTTGCATCCCTGTTACACTTCAGAGCCAAGGTTAATTGAGTTCTCTCCAAAAAGACCTGTTAACCTCCTGCTGACTGATGAGGTTACCAATTCACCAATGAGATGATCTCACTAACAAGCTGGGGCCACTGCCTCTATTTGTGCAAAGACACACACATACACACATGCGGACACACACACACACATACCTATACACACAGACGGATAGAGGAGAGGACGAAAGCAATTATCAATTCAAATGTTCTATGCAATGACTCATTTTGAACCTGGAAGTGAATCAGCCTAAAACAGTTTATTATCATCACTGTACTCACAAGAAAACAAGAGAATTATGAACTACGACAGCAGAAAAAAAAAGTACTGAAAAAGTTTTTACTTAGCAACTTGTCTGTATGAATTTGACTATTGAATATTGAACTAGATTTCTTCTTGTTTGGGTTTTCTTTTTTTTTTTTTTGTGGCATGTTTTGACCCCTCACTCCCCGCATGGGGGACTTGTTGCCAAAGGGTAAACTGTGTTAGACTGTCGGTTTTATGAATGTCCACCATCATGTTGCTTTGAAGCATGGGTTTGCTTGGCTTTGTCTGGCTGTTTTGTAAGCCCTCATTCAGTTTTTGTGCGTTTTGGCTGACCTGGGCTCCTCAGTGTTTGGCTTGCAGTGACTGTCTGTGCTGCTATAAAACCTGTGATACAGATGGTCAGCACTCCTCATTAATATGTGTCAATGTACATATTGGGTGTCAGTATAACCTGTAAGGATGAATGGAATGCTTCTATCAGATATTTCATTGTTGAATAACCCACTCAGCAGCCAAGCCATTGGAAAGGTGCATGATTAGAAATTATATTCTTGGAAGTTGTACCTGAATTTAAAAGAAAGAAAAAAAAAAGAAAAAAAAAGGTAAGGCATGATTTCACCGAGGTTTGCCTAACAAACCTTGACGTTCACAGGCCAATGTAGAGAATAACAATGAGTAAAATGTTCAACCAGTCATTCACAAATCAGGGCATGTCATTTTGAAAGCACAAGCCTGACTGGCAGCACTCGATGCTTGATGAAACACAGGAATATCGAGGTTGCGTGACAGTGCCTCTATCTGAACAGCGTTAAGACTTGCATAAAAACACGGTGAGGAGCGACGGTGAGGCGCATGATACTAAACAGCCTTCGGTGCAGCCACCTGGATTATTAACAGAAGGGCAGACAGGCACGTTCTCACATTCTTACTGTAAATATAAAGTCATTCTTCTGTACAGCTTTTGAGTTTCGAGTACGGCTGTCATGTGCATCCCCATGCCGTATTTGCTGCCAACTTTTGTGTATAAAAAGAATATTTATTATCACAATAATGAGGATGATGATGATGAAACTAATGATGAGGATGATCATTATTACTGCATAAGCATAGTGTATGTGGCTGACTTGTATTGACTGTTTACAACAGTGGAACAAAACTTGTATTCAGAAACATATCCAGTCTCTGTGGAGTTTCTATACATATTGTATTTGTTAAACAAGGAGAGAAAAAAAAAACCTCTATGGCAATTGCAGAGCAGAATGCCTTTGTCAGACTACCAGGAGGTCTTTAGTTTGATGGGTGTGATCCGCGAGGTGATGAAGGGAAGCAACGGGGGAAAAAAGGAAACTAAAAATTTGGAAAAATGTCATTCACTGTTGTAAGTGCAATGGGCAAAATGTCAGTCGTGTATCCATTGTGAAACCTTGTGTTCTATTCAGTGTATTCCTGTAAACAGAGTAAAATTTTGGTGCATCATGTCAAGTAATGTGATTAATGAAAATATTGACCCTGCAATTTCCAAACGGAGACAAGAATAAAAAGAAAAGGAGTATATTGTGATTTCTGTCTGGGGTCTCTGTGTGAGTATGTGATTGTGAGACACCGATATAGATGCATAGTTGTAGGTAAGGTGTGCGGTAGGTTTGCTGCCAGCCAGGAGAGGAAAAGATCAAGAATAAGACCCTCGAAGACAATGATACTGTTCAGATAAGACTAGGCTTTATGTGCTGAGGCAGGGATGACTTATCATAGTGTGGGTGGTAGAGAGGAAGGATCAGCGTGAAGTGGAGTGTTTGCCAATGCATAGGGAGAGATGGAGGTGTGAGTGTGTGAGTATTCGTGACTGAGTCTGTACATGTGTGCATGTCAGAACAAACCGATTACAGTTTCTACCGTCACTAACGTGTGTCCTTGTCACGTGTCGTCTGCGTGGTTTAAAGGCTACAACATGAGCTCGTGATATTCTCATCCAGATTGAAGAATGTACCTATTAATAACAAATATACTTGTAAATACTGCTGAAACTAGAACTGGATTTAAAAAGTAATGAATTTGTTGAGGAAAATATGAAAAGGATGGTCTGTGTTTCATATGCACATTGTGCCAGTTGTGTGATATTTACCTGAAACCTGAGAAAACAGCTTAATCAGTGTGTCCTGGCTTCTTATTGTCCATGCAGGTGTGTTCAAATACCACAAATTCTCCACAGCTTATTTCTGTACCAGTAAAAAGAAATCACAATAATAATGATGTAATAATAGTTCATTGCTTATTTCAGTGCACTGCTTATATGTATAATATGCCCTCACCTGTGACCGTGTTTGACTGGTTTTGAAGTTGCAGTGCATTCAAGTTGTTGCTGAATTGTGCTTGAATTGATGGTGGTGCAGCACAATAGTGTACTACTCTACAATGTGCTGAATCGCCCATCACCTTACTATAAAATACCACCCACTGAATAGCTCTCCATACCACACAGTAAGAAATCAACACCCACATTTCCTCATCTTGACTGCCCTCAACTGGTGTGATAGAGAATTGGAGAAAATGTCATTTTAATTTTTAATGTGAGATACACATAGCAAAAATAAATAAAATGACATTTGTGGATATGCTCTTTATGATGTTGTTAAAATATTCATTTAAGTACAGGGCTGTAGAAGGAGCAGGGAGGAACAGGAGAATGAACTCAAATGGACTGTTCATGTGTAAGTTTCTGACCAAACTGTAAGAAAGTTCCACATGAGCACTGAAAGAAATCGTGATACCCTTTAGTGAGACCTGTGCTCACAGCCCAGCATCATGCAGCTTGACTGGCATACGCCAGAGTACACCAGAACTGACAGGTCTGCCACTGGCGCCCTGTTCAGATGAGAGTAGGTTCACACTGAGCATGTGTGACAGGCGTTACAGAGTGTGGACATGACGTTGCAAATGTTATGCTGCCTGCAACATCATGTGTGAAGAGAATGGGGCACCAGTGGTGGACCTGCCAGCTCTAATGCTCTTGGATGAATACCAATTGCGCTTTACCTTGCCTGGCTGTGAGCACAGGTCCCAGTAAAGGACAGTGAGCCTTCATGCCACCTTCTCTTTCTGACAGTTTGGTCAGAAGGAGAAAATGGATTCACAACAGCTTCTGCTTCCCAGCTGAACAGACTGATATCCCTGAAGTTTGACTGACTTTGTTGATTATCAAGTGTTCACTTTATTTTTTTGAGCAGTATACTTTATAAGTTAGAGTTTGGAGAGGCAGATAGAAATAATGCATTCATGCATGCGGAGTGTTTAAATCATTACACTTCAGGGGTTTTTTCTGAATAGAAAAGCAAGAGAATAGCTTAAACATAATAATATAACCAACTGGAACCCTCTAAATGCAAAACAGGATGAAGCCTTAAACTCATCCTTCAGTGCTACGCCCTTGATGCTAATCCTGACTCTGAGGTAGTCAATTATAACTGTGCTGGACTACACAGTCAAAGACTACACTAGGATGTGAAAGGATTGAACTGAATTTGCACCCAACTTTACAGCTAAAAAGGTTAATGATTTGTTTAATGAGGTCGGTGTTCGTGCTGACCTGAAAATGCAACAATAAAAGATCTTTTGATTTATGGCAGATCCCCCCCCCCCCCCCCCACAACACCA
>VVHJ01000003.1:0-10309 GCA_015107715.1 Tylochromis polylepis | reverse complement strand
GTATTTGTGTGCATGAGGGTGGGAATGGCTGTTTGTGTCTGTGTGTGCCTGTTTGTCTATGTCTCTGTGTCAGGTCGGGCCTTAGACTCCACCCCTCTGGGAACATCCTGTCTCCCCCCACCACACTCCCTGCCAGTGGCTGGTGCTCTCGGCCGTCGGTGCATTGGTGGTTCTCGGTGTCCGGGGCTGGGCGCTCAGGTATGTACCGGCTCACTCCCGGCGGCTGCTTGGCGGGGCCTGGCGCCCATGGCTCGGTCGGGCCCCTTCCCGGGGGTGGGGGGCCCCCGGACCTCAGGCCTCTGGACCCGGGGCTCGGTCCGCTCTGGTGCGGCTGGCTGCCGGCGGAGCCTGCGGGCTCGCCACCACAGCCCCCTGCGGGCTCGCCACCACAGCCCCCTGCGGCCTCTGCACCGTGGCTGCTGGGTGACCCCACATCTGGGGCTTTCCTCGGCTCTTTCCGGGAGGGTGGTGCATACAAGCGCTCACGCACACAGGTGTGCACACACAGGTGTACACACGGGTGCTCACAGACATAAACTGTATCTTCCTTGGCTGTTACCTCAAAGCATATCGTGCGCTGTTGGTCTAGCGTGCTGCTCAGTAACATTGGATATTTAGTATTTACTAGTATTTAGTATTTTGTTTTCTCTTTTTTTCTTTCAACAAGTGATCCAGTGGATTTTTTTTTTTTTTTTTTTTTTTTTTTTCCTTTTTTTTTTGCATTAATTTAGGATGAGAATTATAGTATCTAAGAAACCACGTTGAGTTGTTGAGGAAATATCGACACTTGTCTTTCTTTGGTTGCATCCTTTGATTGTCAGAAAAGTTGTTACTTGACAGCAGGTCACAGTGCAGTGTTAAAACTAGGGAATTTCCTGGCTACTTTAAGTAGAACAACATGAAAAATCAGGCAAACTAATCTTAAAGTGACAAAACACTCAAACTGCCAAAACTGAGCATAATTGAAGTTAAACATTTTCCTGACAGTTGGTATGTTTTAAGAGCCATTTAAAGCTGTTAATCACGTTGTTCACTAATAAAACACAACATTGCATATATATTTTAACCAAGTACTCTGTCACAAATTTCTGTATAATATATTCAGCTACATCTCCAGTAATTATGTTCTCCCATGGTTGGAGGTTCTCCTGTTTGGTAGTCCTTTTTTGGCTCTGCCCCAAGTGCTAGTTGAGGTGGCCCTCCAGAGCAGGGTTCCACCAGCTATGATAGTTGAGCTGAGTCAGTCTGACCATTAGACGAGAGACCTTCTGAAGAGGCAGCTGAATGATATGAAGGACCTCTACAGCAGTAATCTGGTCGGTCTGTAGGTAGACAAGTGCAAGGACTAGCAAAATAAGCACAATAGACACAAAAGTGAGTGTAGTGTTGAAGACTTAAAAGGCCCGTTATGCTTATTGCACTGGTCATGTCGCATGCAAATGGTGATGTCACTATTTATTCCACTGCTGAGAGGGCAGGTCCTCAGTATTCTGAACGATAGGTATGGCCACTCAGACAAAACCTCTACATCAGTGCCAGTATAGGAGTAGAAGTTGTTAAAATAAGAAACTGCAGATTTTTCTTTATAAAGTCTCATCTTTTCAAGCTCTTGTAAGACCTGGGAAACTAAGCTTCTGCACTGATGACAATTAAAAAATGACACAATCATGCACTCATGGTTTTTGCCAATAGAGGTACAGTCACTTTAGCCATGCGTTGTCATTCATTAACAGCAAGAGCAGGGTATAGTGGGCCCTTAAGGTGATGTATCAAGCCTAGAGCAGGTGCTTGCTTGTGTTTTTAGGTGGCAAGGTGAGGTAACAGCATTGAAGGTGTTGTGTACTCTGCGTTTGTCCCCCAGGATCAGACAGTCAGCACAAACTTATATTCTAATGTCCAGAGCCATTGATGGCAGAACATTTGGCAAAAACCACCTGAATGGTGGTGCATGCCATGGGCAAGCAGATGACACACAGAAATTTCAACCTTCGCACACTACTTGCATGTCAAATTGAGAACTTTGTGATTTTCATCCACTTCCCCAAAATGCAATTCAAGTTGAAGGGGCACTGTTCTGACACAGGTTCTGTATGAATCACAGATGCACCAGTGGGAAACTAGTAATTGTTGATTCTTGCAGGAGCACTGCAGGTTGCAGTACTGTAGCTGTTTTTATAGCTGGCTGGACTTTAAAGTATAACTTCAAGTTAGAAACCTTTTAACTGTGTGAGAGTTGACTCACTCTTTGTTAATGCCATGGTAAGGCATCCATTGCCAGTCTATCCACAATTCACGACAATTGTATTTACAGTATTGGTCAGAATTTAGTGAAACTTGCACACATGGGGAAATGGAGGTTTTATGGATCAGCAGCGGTAGCGCGTTGGCAGTCAGACTGTCTACTTGCCTACCTATGGTACAGCCGATCTATTGACTACTCTTGCTTGTACTGTTGTTGGTCCATCAGCCAACCACAGAGAAGAGGGGAGTTATAACATACAAATAATTGAAGAGCTTCTCCATAGGCAAATGTGTCCGCAAAAGACTCAGCTACAGTAGCATCAGTAAAGCATAAGGCCTTGGTCACACAGGCCTAGAGATCGGACAGAGACCCCGTGGAAACCTCTGGTCACAAGGGAAAGATGTCATCCCCAACCAACTGGCAAGTGGTTGTTGGAGGTTAGTGGCTGTCACTAGGTGAAATTGGTCACAAAATGGGTGTTGTACCACAAAACCCCTTGTGAATGCTTTGTTCACAAGCAGATTGCCTGCAATTTGCATGGAGGTCACTGAGTCCAGCAAATACTTGCCAACTGGTTGTAGAATACATACTTCCCTAGTGACTGGGGGTTGCCAGGGAGTAAGTGACCAGTCTTTAGTCCAGTTTGATTTAAGTTTTAGTAATCTCTTTCACAGTGAGTGCCAACAATTGCTCGCAATCGGCTGGGGAACACATTTTTTGCTCATGACCTATGATTGCCAGATGATTAGTCTTTAGACTTGTGTGAAGAGGGTCTAATGGGTCTACCCCCAAATTGTGCTCAAAGTCAAGGTCACATTTGTCATTTTATAGGCAATGTGAATTCTGATGGATCATAAAATGAATGAGCTACTATGTCATTGACATTCTGATTCTAAATTTGTTCCTCTTCCATAGACAGTAACAGTAGCAAAGAATACTTATGCTTAGTGGTTATGAGGCACAGAAAGCTATACAATATAATGCAAGATAGTATCAGATAAGATGAGAAAAATCAAAAATTCATGTTCTGTCACAACCATCTGATCCCTATGGAAACTTGCAGTCAGTGTGGTCACATAAGTCGCTAAATACTGATAACAATGCATCTTCAAGGTTTTAGTTGCAGTGTATGTTTGCTTTTTATTGCATTTACCACCTTTAACTTCTTAGGCAATAGTTTGCCTCCAAGAAGCACCCTAAAGAGGTTTGAGCCTCCTTGTTCTTAACTGCTAGGCCTCACTTGGTTACACAGCAATATAAATATTGCCAATCTCAAATAGTTCAATGCTTGTTGTGAATATTGATCTGTTTTCAAAGACCTTGAAAATTAGAAGCTACACATAGTGGAAGTAAAAATAAGAATGATCCCCCTTCTTTTTTGAAAAGCCATGGACATTAGGGTTAATGACCTCAGGGGTTAGACTGTCAGTCACTCAGATACTTACTATCCTTAACAACACACAGGAACAGGCTCACCAATCTTAATATAGCTTCATTCTCAGGAACAATTTACAGCCTTGATTCACATACTGGTAATGGATGCCCAGAGACTGGCAGTCCTATGTGTGCTGTGTGTGCTGTGATGGACTCTGGGTTGCTTTTAGAGTAATCATGTTCACTTTCTCATCAGGTCTTGGACAGAATGATCAACAATGGCTAATTTTGCCTAAGAACTTTTAAGCTAGGCACTTTGTCACCTACCCTTATTTAGATGAATTCTTCATCTAGTCAAAAACTAAATTGTGAACACAGCTTTTTCATGTGAGTAGCTGACAGCACAACTGCATTTTTCTATAAAATGAGACCAATACTCAGCTACTAATGAAGGACATTCTGAATTTGACCTCTGGACATGAAGCCTTGGAATAGAGTTGTGATCCTTTCACAAAGAATGTATCAGTGGAAGACATGACATTGTAATGATGGTTGATAAATGCTCCTTCTGATTAAGGTTATCAAAATGCCTTGTACAGAAGAGAAGACCAGAATGAGATCTCTAAAAAATTGTAAGTAATACAATGTCTTTTTGCCTCACTGTGTAGACTGGGAGGTGTACAAGCAAATCCAAATTCCACTTATCCTTTGATTAATTGAATGTTGGACAATCAAAATATGCTCTGTACTTCAGCTGTTATTATCAAACATCTATCTGTGTTGACCCATAGAATCCTTTCTGTGTCTGCACATTATCGTAAGTAGGTTCTTACAGCCCAAAGGAACTAGGAAAGGCTAAGAACTACAGATGACTTGTAATTTAGTTTTAGATATGTTGTCTGTAAATTATGAAAGACTTCTATCTTAGAAGTGATGTTTTTAATGGGCACTATTAAAACTGTCACTTTATTTATAATAATTAGATTATGAAACCTGAACATACCCATTAGGTCCATTCTATCTTGCATATCGCTGGTCAGTGTCAAGAAATTTACCATTTAGGCTTTGGCTTTTGCACTAAATGCACAGGCTGTGTAGATGGCGTCACTGCTGTCTGACGTCCCTATCCAACCCATACAGTCTTGTCATCAAGTATGTGTGGTCAGTCACTTTTTATACACATGCTGCGTTCACAGCAGCAATGGTCCTTCACTGTACATATTGGCACGACTAGAGCGTAAAACATATCTATCTCCTATACCGTTCTCAAACTTTAATACAATAGGAAGTTTTTAATCCTGCAAATGCTATGCAGTCTCTCACTTGCCTTCCACCCACACAGGGGTAGGAAGAAAGAAATTCAGTCCTGCACATATCCCTCAGGACCAGTCTGGAGGGAGGATGAGATGCGTGGGTCATTACAGGCTAATAACACTATATTCAACAAGGGAAGGGTCAGCACCCCCGCAACACCAACTAACAATAGACAAACAGAGAAGAACATTAAAGACTGCAGTTTTTCCACAGTCTACCAGATCAACAATGTGGTAGCCCAATTGGATTTGTTCGGGTATGCCCATTGGCTAGTACACCACTGTACCCACGACTAAGCCCATATAGACAGTTGAGCCCATTGTCTCTTATGTGCTTGCTGTAATTGATAAGACTTCATCTAAGAAGGAGTTTGTTAAATTTCTATTACATTGCTAGGTTACTGGCAAATATTTCCTTTAAATTCAATAACCACTGGCAAGACACATGAAGAAGACTGACATATATAGCTGACTACATAGTACTTTTCTGAACTTACCATCCATGCATTTTCTTAACCACTCATCTGTTGAAGCCTATCATGTGTTATGGGGCCAGAAGTAGGGCCTGGCCAGGTCACCAGGCTGTCACAGGGCTGAAATAGAAAGACAGACAACCATCCACTCTCACATTCACACCTATGGTCAATTCAGAATCACCAATAAACCTCAAATTCATGTCTTTGGACTGTGGGAGGAATCCGAAGAATCTGAAGAGGACACACACAAACAGACACCCCAGTTGGGCAGTGGATTCAAACCCATACCTTCTTGCTTTGAGGCAAAGTGCTGCCTGTTTTTCTGGTCTTACTGACCAAAGTTCTCTACACTAGCAACCACATTTGGATATATACTCTAAAGCACTTTATTCTGTGCACTTAATCTCTTATACAACCAATTTTAAATCACTAATCAACCGAATAGGCATGCCTTTGGACTGCAAGAGGAAGTTGGAGCAACTGTAAAAAACCTTACACAGGCACAGGGACAAGTGGCAAACTTAATACAGCACGGTTCCAATGGAGCAGGAGATTTGACCCAAAACCTTGCTTATGTGGAGACAATGCTAACTACCGCACCACTGTCAAGGCTCTTTAAAAAATAATCAAGGGAAATACATGGACCAAGCGGAAGTCTGTTAGCTAAAGTTCTTGACAACCCCTGTCCTTAATGCACACCATGTACTTTAAACTGGTGCCTCACACCAAAGCTTTAAGTATTAGCAAGTAGTTGTTAAGTTGAAAGGCCAACATTTTAATATGAAATCCACTCTTACGGAGTGTGCACACAGGAAACATAGTCAATGACTTTCTATGACTTTAAGGAATGTTGAGCTAAGTAACTACTGGCAATGCAAGAGCAAGCAGATACTGAGTTAAATGAATCACAGCTTTGAGCCAATGCAATGAAAGCACCTACAAAACAGAATGACGATACTGCTGACTAATGAAATGAGAAATACAAGAGGGTTACCTACACTCCAAAGCCTATAATGCCCAGCAACCATCTGCTACAAATTGAAAGGTGATATGTGAATCACTTTATTGAGATTTCTCACGTCAAGAGCTGTCCGTCGATCAGTCTAAGTCATACCAATGACTCCCGTCATACAGTCTGAGTATGACTGGGGTTTTATTGATTTGATCCTAGCCTGTCTCCATTATTGTCAAACGTCCAAAATAGTGGACAAGCCATATGGTTAGTGAACACATGTCTGCAAAACCTCAATAGGTGTTTTGCACTTTTTAGGATTTTCCGCCATAGTCTGCACATAAATGACTTGGGGTTTGAGAGCTGGTATTTATGCAACTGCTGTCACCAGCACAAAATGTCACTGCCTATTTTGCTTGGCTTCACTTCTTGGGGGCTGTCCCTTTTCTTTATATACACTCTAGGATTAGACAAGACATGATTTTCATTCATTGACAGATGAAATAGACTCCCAGTGGTAAAGAAAATGGATCGATGGGTGGAAATTACTAATAAAACTGGATCAAGTGGATTTAATATCACAAAAAAGTATCTATGATGTATTTATCATTTAAGAGCTGGACTTTGTTTTTGTTTTTTTTATTTTCATGAGTGGGAAAAAGTCATCTGGGCGAGTGCATGCCCAATTATGCTGCAATACCAATTGCTGCCACCATGCTAATATGGCTCCATGTTCCAGTGCTTTGTCTGGCTTGTTCCAAATTACACTTATTCTTATGGCAGCCAGTCACTGACCCTCGTCTGATCACTTCTGCAACAAACTTATCATTCACAATCAAAAGATTCACACTTTTAGAAAATGTTTGTTAGTTTATTTTTAAGTTCTCAACTTAAGGAACCAATCTGCTTGACAGATAATCAATAAACATTAGATTCCCCATCACCCCGCCCAGCATTGCAGAGACATAGGGGTCTGTCTTTCCAAGTTGTGTCATTTTCCAAAACTGACAATGCAGTAAGTTAGGACTGCTAATTTATGGGAAAAACCATAATCTCAACTCTTTTGGTCATTGTCCTGATCTTGTTTTATTAACACAATTATTCATTGACTTGGAAAACATTGTTTACTAGGTTAAACTTTTAAAAAATTTAACTTTTATAGGGTATATCCAGAAACTTTAAATGCAATTCAAATGAAAAACATTTAAGTGGTGAAAAAAATATTTTTAGGAAGTGGGTGACACAGGGTTATCCAGTAGGAAGTTTGGCCCAAACTAGTTGGTGTTTCTGTAAAGTAACGACAACCACTGGCCTCTGCCCTCCTGGACCTTCTACCACACAATGTGTGTGCTGGCAGATGGGGATAAAGAAAGGCCTAGACAGTAGCTGACTCATGTTGCTTGGAAGAACTGCACAGTAGCCTCGGGGAGTGCAAAGGAGAGTCAGAGCCAACAGCAAACATACACCTCAGTTGGGCACTGTTGAAAGGGACCAGCTGAGAGACCCTTAGGGACATGCATTATGGTCCTTTTACAGGTTCACTTTGAGAAATCTTAAGCTGAACTGAACAGTGATTGATTTGGGGCTTTTAGAGAGGGGTGAAAGAACAGAGTTGTTAATAGGTATGCTTGATTTACTAAAAAAAAAAAACAGTTAATGTCTTATCCCAATTTTCTTGTTTACATAATTACTGAAAGCCAAAATCATATTTGAAAATTAAAATCCATGCCCATTTTAGACAGCATTTGCTCAGATATGTAGAAATGAGACGGCAGATACAGCTGAAGTATCTTTCCTCATTTCCCTTGGTGTTCCCACCACTTTCCATGCATATGAACAAGCACAGTGTCACAAACCCCCTCCAGGCCAGAGAAATGGAGGTGAGTGGTGGGGTTTCTTTATCCATATTGGTTTTTTATGGCCAGTCTCGGGATTTAAGCCCATGACCCCAGAGCCACAGGTATACTGACTGGCAAGACGTTTATTAAGTGTGGTTTTTCTACCATTTCAGACAGGATCAGTTTAGTAGTTTTCCAGGATAGTAGGAAATTACATAACATAATCCCCAGAAAGTCATGCAGGAGAAGAGAAATGTTTATGGAGCAAACCTTGACATTGGGAAAAAGACTAATATGGTCAGATCTCCATTTTCTGATATTTCTAGATTGAATCCTACATGAGAAACAGTGATCTAACGAATTACACATCAGTGGAGCCTTTTCTTGCTGCTTGGAGGTGTAAAATCTGAGTGGCTTATGTAGTTTGACTTGGTCAAAAACTGTTTAATATTAATTTGCATAACTTTTGTAGTCCACATTTAATTACATCAAATGACCTAGGGTTAATTACCCAATTAACTGCCTGTTACTTAAAAGGTTCATGTGTTAGGAGCATGAGTGCACCAGTAAAATAGCCCAGTGTCTGGTCACAGAATTATCAGACTGATCCACGAGCTCCTGTTCAGCCTTTTGAACATTTTTTTCCCCCTCCTATGGGAACTGGTTCTCATGTGCCTTCTCAGCCAAAGGGGTTTTTTTTTTGTCTGGCTCACCAGCAGAAGAAGAGGTGGCGCCATTTTGTGTGCAAGACTTGCACACAAAATGGTTGCATGCGACTTGTTAACCCTTTAAATACCAACCACATCCTGCACGGCAGACAAGTAGGCACATAGGTCTGAGTGCCCAGATAAGTTTGGTGATGCTCGTGCAACATCAGCAGAGTACTGAAACTGCACAGGGGAGCAGGAAAGCCCCACTGAGGACTTCATTAATGGGCGCAGTCGCCATCAGCACAAGAGGCACTGGCTGTTTGTTACAGCACGTAGGGAGTGCAGGAGCAGCTGCAGCAGCAGCACGGAGGGAACCGCAGCGCGGTCGCCCGGAAGAGGTCCTCCTACCGCCCAGCCAGACTCTGGGAGCCATAGAACATGAAGGGGCGGGCTCAATTGGATTCCCCGCACCTTGTCATTGGTTGTTAGCAGATATTGTGTAACATGCGCAGAATTTCGGGCACACTGTTCGTAATTGCGCAAATAGAAATAATGGAGGCGGATCTGGTACCGCTATCATCGACATAGCGAGCCGTGTAACACCGGACTTAAAAAAAAACAACAAAAAAACCTCTAGTGGTTTTTACTGAAAAACCCCCATTAGCTCACTGAAAGGAAAAAGAAAGATTATCCTGACGGTATTCCACTGGAAGACGGAAGACATCGACAAGGAGGACAGCCGCTTTCTCTTTACACTGGCAAACAAAGCCGATGCTTAATGTCTTCAGTGGGAGCCTGTTGAGTGGTTATTACAAGACGGGACATGTAGCAGATAAACCGCAGGGGAAGAGTGGCGGTGAAGCACGCAAGATCAGCGCGGAGCTTTGATCTGGTAAGGGGGTCGTGCTAAATACCAGCCGCAGCGTAGCCATTAGCTGTTGGGTGCCAATGCTAGCTAGCACGGTGCTAGGCACTAAGATAGCCGATGTTCTGACAGTAGCTAACGTCAATGTAAAATTAACAGACACGTGGCTGGGATCGAGAACCGCACCGCTGCCCTCCCTATTCATGGTTTTGTTGACCCGAATGCATCATACCGCTTTGTTTTGGTCTGCAGTCCTGCATCCAGGTTCGCTCAGAAAATCAGTGTCTAACAATCAGGACAAGAGCAACACACAGCTTTCAGATGGTCACACAATAAATGATGTAAGGTGCTAATCTCTGTCAAACCCAACTTTACCGAAAACAGCCTGTACATTGGAGCTGTTTTTGTACTCTTAAGTGTGGGCTCGTTAGTCTAAAGGGTTTTTAGTAATATGCATAATAAACCCATGTGGTAAAACACATCTATATATTGCTTTACCTGCTAGTGGTTCATTAGAGCTCAGGCTGCTGTTGGAAGGGTAAGACAGGTGTGTGGTTTAACCCACTGTTATAATAAGGTCTGTAGTGGCGGTATAGTGG